>JABAYD010027235.1:0-13089 GCA_014822095.1 Diplotaxis tenuifolia | reverse complement strand
CAGCTTGAAACACAAACTGCGAAACTACTGTTCTCGAACCTTCACGCCAACATGAGTAGCAGGATTATACGCTTAAATAATGTGGTTACAGAATATGATTTCGAAAGCGAGGAAGACTACGAGGATTTATTGGAGGTTCTGAGATATGAAGGTCAACAGTTTGGTACGTTGGTGAATGTTGTGGTCCCGCGACCGAATCCAGATCATCCTCATCTGACACCACCAGGAGTTGGAAAGGCTTTCTTAGAGTATGCGGATTTGGATTGAGCATCAAGGGCTATATTGACCATCAATGGAAAGCATCGGGTAAGGAACAAATTGGTGGCTGAATACTATCCGGAAAACTTGTATGCGCTTGGCCATCTTGATGGTGATTTTCGTTTTACACCATTCTCTAATTATCTTTTGTTTCGTTTTTTTTAATAAACTTATGTGTTATCTCTTGTCGTTTTTTATATAAAGGAATGGATGAATCATCACTATCTAATCTAGCTTACCATTATGTTCTTATGTAGATAGAGATTTCTCTAATGTTGTGCTGTGAGTAGGATTCGTTTTCTCCTCTTTAACTTGGATATTTTTAATGAATCTGCAAACTATCATCACTGTAGAATCTTTCGACTTGAAAAAACCTATAAAGTTAGAAAGATGAACTAATCAAATATGTCAAATTTATGCAACACCACGACTTATCTATTTTGTCTTTTCAGATTTAAGGCTTTTGAAGGTCCAGAAACCAAAACTTTTCCCAGCTGGAAAGTAGACCAACATTATACATATATCTCTCTTTTTTTTGAATCAAAATGTTAAATTTAAACTAAAAAAAAGACCTTACATCAATTGTTTCAAACAGTTATCTCAAACGAAAGCAAACCCTATGCTATTTGAAATAACTTGCAATACAAGAAAGAACATAAGCTCATAAAAATTTCAAACTGATGATTCTCATCCTCCTTTATCTCTCAACACTCCCACAGATTATAACTAGCACTCACTCCTACTAGTTATCCAGCACTCACTCCTACTGGAAATTGCAAACAAGAGAACTCACCACCCATCAACCCTTCTTCACTATCCAAAACCCTTACCAAATTTGTTTAGCTCTCACTCCTACTAAACAACCAGCATTCACTCCTACTGGGGAATGGCAATATTTTGATAGGAATCATCTAGAACTAAACCACAGAACCATCCCACCTTCATCACCCTTCGTTTCCTTCCTCTGTAGAATAGAAAGTCTGTTTCTCATATTTTTGTCTATCCTCTTGATAAGAAGATCAACAGGGCTCGGATTCTCCCCGTGTTTCCTCCTATTTCTCTCAATCCAGATGGTGTGAAGAGTAGACTGGAAAATATATCTGGCAATGAACATCTTCATCTTACTCCAACCCGTACGGCCTGTTAATAACTCAATAATTCCCTCCCAATCATAAATGTATTGGTGCTGCAAAAACCCAAGCATCAAGTTTTCACAGATTTGCCTTGAGAACAAGCAATCAAAGAATAAATGGTGTGAGGTTTCAAAAGGATCCTGACAGAGAACACACGAAGCATCTACATCCACATTCCAACTCTTCATGCGATCTCCTGTAGAAAGCCTATCATGCATAGCTAGCCAAGTTATAAACGAGAACTTCGGAGTGGCATGCTTGAACCAAACTGCATCATACCAGTAACTTTCTTGATGGTACTCTCGAAGACTTAACCAAGTTTCGCGGGTGGAAAAACTTCTCTTGTACTTCCCATTGCTACATCTCCATAAAGAAATATCCTCCTCATTTACCCAGTTTCCTTTAAACAACTCAATCTCCATCTCCACTCTATTAAAGATAGATACTCGGTGATGTCTCCTTCTATCCTCTCTGCTTTCAGACACAGTAGCATCAATTTGAATACCAATATCAATGCAGCCACCTTCTCGACAAATATCCTTAAGACAACCCAACGAAGACCACCTTTCGTGCCAAAAAGAAGCCTTCTCTCAATTTTTTACTTCAACTCTGTAAAAACTTTTTGCAATCTCTCTATATTTCAGGAGTTTTCTCCACATCCAAGAGCCTACTTGAGTGCTCTCCCTAACCGTCCAAAACGAACCTTTCCTGATAAGATACGTCTTGACCCAATTAACCCATAAGGAGTGAGATGAGAGAATCTTCCAAATCAATTTAAGAAAACAAATCAAGTTCGCCTCTTTCAACGGTCGAAGCCCTAGACCTCCTTCAGTTTTCAACTTACACACATCCGACCAAGCGATCTTAGCTTTCTTACTGTTTAGATCAGGTCCAGACCAGAGAAACCCCGAGCACAGTCTTTCAATCTCCTTTATACAACCACAAGGTAATATAAACGCCGCCATCCAGAAGTTAGTAAGGCTCATTATCACCGAGTTTATTAGCTGCAAATGACCGGCATAAGATAGGAACCTACCAGACCATGAACTAATTCTACTTCTAATCTTTTCCACCAGAGGCAAATAGTCCACAACCGTCATATTTTTAGTTAATAAAGGCAGACCAAGGTAACGTACCGGCAAATGTCCAGTGGCAAATTGAAAAAGATTTGAGATCTCTTCACGCTTCTCCTTATTACCAGCCATGAAAAGAGTTGACTTCTCCATGCTTATCTTCAGGCCACTCATCCTGTCAAAGTCCTCAAAAACTCTCAATATCCTCTCAATAGAATGTTTAGTCCCATCAGCAAAAATCATCAGATCATCTGCAAAACAGAGATGTGTGAGATCAATGTTTCGACACTTCGGATGATACCCAATAACACCTTTCTTAGCAGCCTCATCAATCATCTTGGGCAGAACATTCATACAGATGACAAACAGGTATGGAGACAAAGAGCAACCCTGCCTTAACCCCCTTTTGCTTTGGAAATACCCAGCTAGCTCACCATTGATCTGTACAGAAAAGGAGGCCGAGGTGATATAGAGAGAAACCCACTTGATAAACTTACCAGGCAATCCTAAAGCTTCCAAAGTGTTAAGGAGAAACGGCCACTGGACTGAATCAAAAGCCTTCGATATATCCACTTGCAAAGCACAACGAGGCGAAATGGACTCATTATGGTAGTCATTTACCAACTCCGTTGCTAGTAAGACGTTCTCCATGAGCAGTCTATCTTTTATAAAGGCTGATTGATTCACTGTAATACACTTAGGCAAGATACTCTTCAGGCGGTTCGCAATAATTTTTGAGATTACCTTGTAGAGTACATTGCAGCAAGAGATGGGTCTGTAGTCCTTCATCAACCTAGTCTCCTCTTTTTTCGGAATAAGAGCCAAGATCGTTGAATTAAGGCCTTTGGGGAGAAAACCTTTTATAAAGAAGGATTGGATAGCCACCACTATATCACTTCCAATGATACCCCAAGCGTTCTTGAAGAATTCAGTTGTATAACCGTCAGGAGCAGGCGCTTTGTTACCCGACATCTTGAATAAAACATCTTTTATCTCCTCCTTTGTGACTTCTCTTTCAAGTTTTGCACAATCACACTCACTACACTGAAAACCCAAAAGGTTCTTCAACTTCTCCACAGTAGCTCCCTCAAAATCTTTAGGACAAAGCTCCATGAAGTTCTTAAAAAAGTTTCCAGCTTCCTCTTTAATCTCCTAATTCGTTGTTGCTAAAGAACCATCCTCCCGCTTGATTTCATGGATAGCATTTATGACCTCTCTTGTTTTGATGGAATTGTGAAAAAAAAATATTATTTCCATCCCCTACGTCCAACCAATGCACTTTTGACCGTTGTTTGAGGAATTTTGCCTCCAACTCAGCAAGCTTTTGCCATCTATTATAAGCTCTGATTTCTTCCTGGATTGCTAAAGTCGTAGGAGAAGCCATAGTATCCTTCTGCCTCTCACACAGAACAAGAAAAGCTTCTTTTGTTCTTTTCGAAAGATCACCAAGCTTTGCCTTGCTAAGAATTCGCAGAGGCAATTTAGTGCTTTCAGTCTCTTAGTAAGCCTAAACAAGGCTGAAGTGGAGTGAAACAACACTTCATAATTCTTCCACTGATCTTCAACTAAAGGAAGAAACTCTGGCATAGTAGCAATCACATTGGTAAACTTAAACGACCTTCTTTTCCTTTTTTTTCCTCATCCTCAACATGGATTCTGCATCTAAGGTGATCAGAACAGCCTCCAGACTCAAAAACACTATAAGACTTTACCCCATGTAACCAATCTTCATTAACCAAAACTCTATTAAGCTTCTTACATATCAAACCCTGCTCTCTCTTGTTACACCATGTGAACCGAAGGCCATGATATCCCATATCAGTGAGATGGCAATAAGTAGCTGTTTCTTGAAAGTCTCTCATCCCCAAAGGAATCCTTGGCGAGCTCTCAAACCCTGAATGTTCTTCACTATCCAAGATCTCATTATAGTCCCCCATCAAAATCCATCTCTTATTCTTAAAAAGCGGAGCATCATAATGACTCCTAATATCCTCCCATAGAATTATCCTCTCCTCAACCGTGTTACATGCATAAATGAAAGAACAGAAAAATTCCTCCTTCCCCGGAAGCAACACCGAGCAAGTAATGAGTTGATCAGTTTTATAAACTGGAGTGATCCGCACAGCCGATCTCCAAATCACCCATATCCTACCCAACCTATTATGTTCATAGTTGGACATGAAGTTCCAGCCATGAAAAACCTTATCCAAAATTCTACCAACTTTTTTCTCCTTCACCCTTGTCTCTATCAAACATCCAAATAAAATAGAGCTATCTTTTACCCAATTCCTCACCACTGTGTGCTTAGTGTTCTTGTTGAAACCTCTCACATTCCAGAAAAACCCAGCCATTATTAATGTTGTTTGCGAGAACCCCTTTTCATATCCTTGACATGATCAGAAGCCTCAGGAATCACTCTGTGATTTGTTTTTGACAACCGAGGTAGTGTTTGCCTTGTCCTTCCTCTTTTTTTTCTCACTCAAAACATCCTCTAAAACTTCCACCGCAGTAATATTTTGAGAAACATCTACATCTTCTTCCTCAGAATCAACCTGCTCCATCTCTTCCCCATTTTCACCCATTTTGCTCAACGCCTCGTATCTAGATGGTGTAGTTATAATCGCTTGATCAAACTGAACTGGACTTCTACTAGCTTTCTCAACTGGCACACTCCATTCTAATTGTCCTTCCTCCACATCAGTATCCCTCTCTGTTCCTCCCGTAATAACCTTCACAACGCTTCCATTTTCCTCCAATTTAGACTCTTCCCTTCTCTCCATATTATCAACTCTTTGCTCATTACTCTTCTTTGATGTTTTTCCACTCTGTGAACTCTCACCCTTTCTAGCAATAACTTTGCCAACCTCATCTTCCTTCTTACTCAAACCACAGAACAGCTCAGCATGCCCCCATTTCCCACAGTTCTCACACCTAGATGGAAGCCATGGATAAATGAACTCAACTATAACATCCTTCCCCTGTATATTGTAATCGATCTTCCTTGGAAGCTCTTTCGTGACATCAACATTCATAAAGACTTTTGCAGTTTCAAAATCCTTACACGCAATCGTATCAGGATGAAGGTGATCAGGAAACCCTGCTGCACTCGTGATAAAACTGAGACCCTGCCAAGAATACATACTCATCGGAACATTTTTTAGATGGATCCACAGTGGTAACAAGCTTGTCTTAAGAGGCATCTTCATCTGGAGACCATCTCCATACCACCATGGGAACACCCGCAATGTTCCACATCCCCCTCTTCACAACCTTTTCTCTGACCTTTGAGCTAGCAATCCTGATCCTCATCGTAGTTGAATCCATCTCATAAACATAAAGTTTCTGAGATTTATCCCCAAACATCCAGATCTTATTGATTATCATGTGGACTTTCGGAATGTGTGGAGCCGTTTCTAAGAATCTCGCAATCACGAAATCCTCCCATAATGGATTAGCTTGCTCAATGATCTCCATTGGAACATCAACCGATCGAACCTTTTGAAATCGAAAAATCAACATCGTATTTCTTTAAAACTTGCTTATTTTGAACTTTCGAAACCCAGGATTACTTCGTCGGAACATCCACTGGTGGAGGATCAGCCTCCTTCGAGCCCATCTCGGCCGTCGGGACAGTAGAGATCGAGAGTCGTCTTTCGCACTTTTCGTCGCCAAATCACCCTCGGAGCAAAATGCTGCCCTTTTTTTTTAAAGGCATATATTTATTCAACTGTACATTATACATATATCGATAAGATATTTTTAAATATTCACACTTAAAGAGTTGGGAAGATCATTGTCTACACCATTAAACTAGCTACTACTTTTAAAGAGAGATCTTGCAGCTTTCTTATTTCCTGCAACTGTCTTTCTTACCCTAGGCTTAACATTAACCTTTTTCACATACCTGTAAGTAAAATTTTATGGGTTTGAAGTAAAAATATAAACTTCAGACCCGCCCAACAGGCGAGAGTGGGGCTTCATACCCAACCGTATTGCCATTAGGCTTTGAATCTTGGTCCAGGACTAACACGGTTTCCGCTTTGGCTTTACGTTCATCACATGAGATTTTTTGCTCAAGGGTGTTCCTACTCTCTGCAAGTGCCATACATATGGAGAAAGCTTGTAGTTGTGAAAGGGACGAATCATAGACAACTGAATATAACCCTTCCTTGATTGGTTTATAGCTCAAGAATGGATGTTCTTCTGCTTGTTCTCCCTGGACAAAAACATAGAATTAATGATGAATCCTTTTGGTTTTGATTTGGATTTGAGACTAGGTTGAGAATCTGTTACCAGAAAGTAAAGCTCGAAACGGTTTGAAGAAGATGGTGAGTTTGATGTTGTTGAATTCTTGCAGGAGTTGTTGTTGTGCTGGTTTGTAAGGATTCTGAGATTGCAACCCATATCCCAGCCTCCACAATCGCAAGAACCACCTGTTCTCCATCGCTGGATCAAAGACGAAGGGCCTCCTTTATGAGGCATACTATGAACACCGCTTTGAAGTATGACCGTAGCACTAATGTCTTGATCAAATACTCTTTCTTTGTTGAGTGCATTGTGATCCTGAACCGTGTTTAGTGATCCCATCCTGTTAAACCATCTTGGCATCTTCACGATGATCGCAGCAAGCTCGTTTTTCAACTGCACGTCAAACTTTTCAGTGCTCTCTTGATCAAGTTCTACAGAGAAGAGAACAAACTCTCTGATGGAACCAGACCGGAAAGAGCTGGAAACCCGCATCTGAGCAACAACATCAGAGATGATACCATGTGTTTGGCCTCTGCTTCTTTGGTTTAACCATGCACTGTTTCTCTTATGGTCTTTAATAGAGAAGAATGTATAAACGCTTGTACATTCACCCTCATCAGAGCTTCCCATTTTCTTCTGGGTGGCCGCAATAATGTCTGTTTCTTTGTTCACTGCAAATGTAAAGAGCGGCTGGTTGTTTTTAATTGTTACCCGCAGAACAGCTCGAACCATGGATGATCCTACCTTCTTCTCGTGAGCTGAATCATTGACATTTACTGATCTGCAACCTTTGATACCCAGTTTTATTCTTTGAGCGCCTTGACCTTTAGGCCCCTCCACAGAATTGTCGGAATGAGTTGCTCTTGGCTTCAGTAGAGGTTCTAGAAACCTTCTTAAATGGCTTGTCGTGGTTGTATCTTTTTCGCTGGGTTTGTTGGACTCTAAGCCGTCAACGCCAGATGAAAGAGCTGAGTTTTGTGAAACTGTCTTTGTGGAGTTAGCCATTGACTCTGGTTGGGTCGTGGGACCAGCAACTCTTTCACTGTTAGTTTTGCTGGTCTTACCCATACTGAAGCTAAGCCGCTGAAAAGGTGATATACTTCTCCTCTTTTCAGAGTCAGGTTTATGTGGCTTTGAATCTCGTCTCTGGGTAGGTTCATCCTCGAAATGTTTCACAGATAACAAAGATGATGCTCTGTCTTCTGAGATTTTACCTCTTGAAGATGTATTACTTGCTTTTGCTGAGAGTGGCTCACACAGAGATGTTTTAACTGAAATCTTGCTCAGGTCCGCATCAGCCAAGGCAATGTTACTCTTTGCCGAGCAGCCATCAGCTTTACATGGCAAGGAGCAAGAGTGTTGAACACAGTCGTCTACTTCAACATCATGAACTACGCTGACTTCCTTAGTCGAACTCCTCTTGCAGCTCTTAGCCTCTTCTCGAGCTAGCTTCTTAGTTGAGTGATGGAGTTTAGTTTCCCCCTCCTGACTTCGACCGAGTTCTCCATCATGATCATTTCGGTTTCTTTCACGTGACTTCTTTTCACTCTTCTTACGTCTATTACCATCAGCCTTAGAGTTTATCTCCGTGTTCACGCCAGCCTCTGGATTCAATCCATTTGACAAAGTTCCAGGGTTTGGGCCAATCTTACCTTTCAGTTCCTTCTTCTCACATCCCTCTTGCGCATCAGTATCTGGACCAAGCTGCCCATCTGGTATCCTGAAACTCCTATGTTCTTTAGGTTTCTTTTTACGTTTACCTTTGATTTCTCCATACTCCCTTACAGTTTCTCCACCAGGATTTGACAAGATATTAGACTGCCGTGAGCTACGATGTTTCCTTGGACGGTTATGCACATTGCTCGGACCAGCACACGACTCATCTCTACGCGGAACCAATGACGCATCTGTTTGGTAAACAACCGAAGGGAAACCACTCTTCATAGGCATCATCCGGTTATGACTATGCTGCCACTTCTGCAAACGGTCCCAGTCAAGAACACCAACATTCAAGAGCTTCTCCTGAGGAGTATGAGTATCAGCTCTCTCCAAGAAAACCGGCAGCTTCGACATATACTTAAGAAGCTCAGGCTCACCACCAGCCCGAGTATGCAAAGGTTTACTCCTCTCCATCAGATAGTAACAGGATTCACATAAGCCTTGAAATCAATCCCACTTAGGCACCGACATACCTTGCTCAAATCCTGGATCATCAAAAGAACATTGAAAAGTACATTGGAATCTTCTCGCTGCTACCAACCGTAGCAGTTGAGTACATTAAAAGCATTTCAGAGTGCTCACAGAATCAAAATTACAAAAAAAAAAATAGAAGTGGTCCATCAGGGACACAGAAAAAAATGGAGGATGATGATAAAGGTTTTTTGTCAGCATCCATCTTTTAGATAATGCTAAGAAACAAAAGTGCACACCTAACGATGGAGACCTAATCTCCCCGAAGACACAGCTGAATGATTCGCCCCTTTGTACATTTATGAGAGCAATTTTCAATAACACGACAAATCAATTTATTCAGATTCGAGATTCAAAGTTTTTGGCGGATCCGGAGAATAAGGGAACAATCTCTACATTTCGAATCAACATAAATCGAAATAGTACTCGAAATCAACGATCCAGAAACGTTCAATCTCCGATTTGAATCGAAATCGATTTCCTAGGGTTCACAATTCGCTTAGCTAGTCAAAATCATATTAACCTCGAAGAAATCAGTTGATTCTTATAATACAATCCATGGATTCGTTTCTTCGCTTAGCAAAACGGCGAAAATTTCCAACGAATCAAAGCTAAGAAACTTTCTCGAGAAAAAAATCGAAAGAAAACGAAGGGAGATTTACCTCAAACAGCGAATGAGACAAAAAATGAAGAATACGTCGTCGGTGAAGATGATGATGCACAGAGAGAGTCAAGAGATCACTTGAAGAAGGAAGAGACTGATGAATCAGCAAAAAAAAAAAGGTGAAGATCCGGAACCATAAAAGCTAGAGAGAGAGAGAAAGTGTGAGAGTGACTGTGAAATTAGATGATCTGACGGTTGATAATGAATGAAGGGTTAATTATGCCGTCGAGATTGTATCTCGTATAAGGAAGGCGTGGGAATGGTTCGTGGTGTTAGGTGGTCCCCGACATGTGTGTTATTATTATGCACATGTTTACGTGTGCGTATTAGCAAAAGATTTACTAAAAACTGACAAAAATACAAAAATTTTAATGACTTTTCTTAAAGTTTAACAATTATAGAACTGAACATACGGCATATATTATAATGTTTTAGGCACAAAAAGTTAAATATAATACTTGTCTCTTTTGTATACTTGGAAAATTAATGACCATTATAATTGTAAGACATGATTGCCTCGCATGATTCACACATCACACAAAAAAAAACACATGATTCAGATCACATTTTTACTTTAATTTTTGCGGATTTTACGTCATCTAATCATCTTTTTTTTAAATAAACCCAACTATTCGGCAAAATACTCAATAAAGATTAAAGAGTAGTATTTCTGTGCTAATGTTTTTTAACAAAGTATTTGTATTATATTTTGTGGGACAGTGAACTTGTAGGTTATATACGGCACAACACCGCACGACACATTTATATACTGAAATTTATATTTAACATACTACAAAGTGGACTCGTCATGGAATTATTCTTACATCACCAAAATTAAATAGCGAGTACGTAGTCAAGATATTTATTAAAAAGCTTGTAAAGTATACATCTGGTTGTAGATATATTTTTTACACGACCTGCACCAAAATAAATGCAATCGTGTGGTCAATTTTCTTTTAGCCTAATGCAGTTTGGTAAGAAAATAAATATTATACTATATGTGTGTATAGATTAATATAAAGTCCTCTGTTGGTGGGATGATCGTGGGATTGATTTCACAGACTAATATGGTCCACAGACGCAGCTCAAGATCAGAGGTGACTGTAGTTTCCAAGAAAGCTTATAATGATAATAGTGTTGTAATGTAGCCGTATTAATTAATTTGGAATATATTTCTTGACCACATTTACGTGGAAGCGGAATATTTAATTGTTAAATGGAGGTGATTATACTATTCTAATCTAGTACGGTGCCTCATTACATATGTAGCTTGTTTTTCTCAATAGTTTCCTTCAAAACTGGTTTACGTGTTACGATAAAAAAGACCTGTTTTTTACTTGGCCATCTTCTAATCATATATTCGATTTGGGTGTGTTATATACTTATATTTGAATAGACAGACCATTTTCCAGGTGAAGAATTCATATTAATAATTCAACTCATTATGAATAAGATGAAATAACAATTGGTGGAGACACCATAAAGGAAAAAGGAAATCCTTTATCATTAGTGGATATTCATCATAAGCAAACGAAAGCAAAAAGCTAAATGTAAGTAAGAGGGATATAAAAATAAAGATAAAGATAAAATGATAAAGGTGCGTTTGTCGCGTGACTCACCATGAATGACACCTACACACACACACATGTGGTTATGCGCATGCAAATATGATGGATTCTTTGTTTTTAGTTTGGTTTACTCTTCTGCTCTCCGGAACGCCACTATTAAGAGAGTATTTCTTTTTGCACTGGTCGTGAAAGAAAATAGTCTAAATCTCAAATGCCCACGAAAAAAAATTATACCGCACGGAGTTTGAAATCTTGACCAAGATACCAAGGGGTTCGAAGTACTTGGAACTGAAGCTAATTAATGGTGCAGTGTACATAGAAGAGAAGAGAAGAGACGATACGTGTTTCCTCATATGACACAAGAACTATATCAACACAATAATTTTCTATACAGCCGTCGCATTTGACAATTGACATATTGTTGTTCACAACAACTTAGGCACATATAGGCATATAGCCGTTGAGCTCCCGGAGGCAAAGCGCAAGAGCCATGGACAAACCACTGGTCTGTTCCCTTTAATTGCATCTATCTTCGGTAATTGGTTATTATATTCCCGCCTGCATTCATCTTCAAAATTTCAACCAAAAAGAGAAGTCATTACATCAGAATCGAATAACTAAAGTACTTAAAGTCAAACCCCTGTCGTATTGTCTACTTGTCAAATGACTGAAAAGAATGTAAGACGTTTTGTTCTTCTTGCTTTCGTTGAAAATATATGTTTTTTTATCCCAAGTCAAATTATCTTATCCAATGTGCCAAAGAAAAGTACTTATTGCCGAACAGAATAGGTCAGAGGACTCCATTGTCATCTGCACGAGACTTCTTCAACTCAAAACAAATTTTTAAAACTGTCAGTTTTTCAACTAATTAATGACCTGGTGGGATTACGTACGGTTCTTATTTGATAAGGATATTCCTTCGTTGACTGCCGAAGCTGCAGAGGAGTTCTCTGGCATCTCTCATACCACATCTAACCTCTCGGCCTCCATTATCTCCTCACTGTAAGAATGAAAACAAATTTTACGAGCCTTAAGAGCTAAAACTAACTAGCCAAAGCCTTCAAAAAGCTGATTTTCTGTTTTTTAACCTTCAGAAGCGACCTGGTCCTCTTTGGTATCTTTTGGCTGTTGACCTTTTTGTAATCTGCTAAAAAAAATTATTTCTGCTGGACGATAGCTGTGAACGATATAATTAATCCATATCTATTTCTGCTGGACGATAGCTATGAACGAAAGAATCCAACATTGCCTGAGCTATGAGGTAATGTTTAGTTTGTGTTGTCACAAACAAGTGCAAACCCTACAATAATTCTTAGGTTCGAATGTACGAATGTTTTTTGTATATGTGATGATTTTCCTTAACCTTGCAGTGTGTTTAGGGTTGAAATTAATGATATTCAAATTAAATTTATTAAAAAACTAGAGAAAATAACATTTAAATAGAACAATATGAATGCCTTTGGAGTATAGAGATCGCCTTTGGAGTCCCTGCAGAAGGCAACACAAGAATGCGAGGAATGGTTTGTTGCACAAAAAGGCTCAGAAATTGCAAAGGAGAGGGAGCGAAGCAGGCGGTTGACCTTGACCGAGAGGAGACAGAATTGTTGCATATACCGAGATGTCAAGTGGATGCATCTTGGGCAACTAATCAATCTACTTTCGGTGGGGGGTTTATTATGGAGATGGAAGACGGGACTATTTTCTCGGGATCACTAGGAAGAAGACAAGTCACATCACCTCTTCATGCGGAGTTCAAACACTTTGCTTTGGGCAATTGATGTGATCATGGACCAGTTTACCAAAGAGAGTAAAGAGGTCTTGGACGAGCCACTTGACGAGCCACTTGACGAGCCACCTGATGCTACCATGAGCCAGCGGCCGGCCAAGGATGCTACCATGTACCAGCGGCCTGATGATGATGCGTTGGCCATTCCAGAAGGTCCCATGACCCGTTC
>JABAYD010027218.1:0-15084 GCA_014822095.1 Diplotaxis tenuifolia | reverse complement strand
ATTATTTGTTTATTTTCAGGGCTTTATAAATTATAAAAATTATTTTAAAGTCTTTGTAAGTGTACATTAAAATTCATAAAGGTTCTATAAGGGTTTGTTAAATTTTTATAAAGTTTATGAAGCCATTTGTAAGCGTTAATCTATGAAAGTTTATAAATCATATAATAAGGATTTAATAATAAAAAAAATGAATTTATAAAGATTTATAATTTCTTTAAATTAGTTTATAAGCCTTTACAAATTAGTTTATAAACTTTCTTCTGTTCCCCTGCTGGAACCATTGAGTGAAGACGTATGATGTCGAATTTACTAGTGTCTTTGTAAAAAGGGCTATCAAGTAATCTCTGTCTTGCTTTGTTTATATCACCCCAACCAGGTAGGAAAACAAGAATGGCACCGCCACCATCTTCCGAATCACCAAAGAAGATTTTCCTTATTAGCTGGCGGATAAGACTCACATCGACCTGCTCAGGATTGATTGTTGCCATGTACTTATCCAGTAACTGTTGTGTTTGCTGAGAATTAGACTGAGAATTTCCAGCATGTTCTCTGATGATTTGAGCTGCTTCTAGCTGATTCTCTGTTTCGGCTAAATCTGAAGCTGTCATACCATCTTTAGACTTTAGTTTCCAGTCTGCGCTAAGTGAGAGGAGCATGCTATTGGAGATATATGTAATTATAGATAGTTAAGGTTATCTTTGTAAATACTCTAGACTTAATCTCGTGTGTATAAGTAGTGTACTAGCCTCTAATGAGAATTATCACTTTCCATAATCTATATGTTATCAGAGCTTACGCTCCTAAACCTAGCAAAAATTTTCTAAGCCAGCACCATGAGCTCTTCATCGAACACCAATGAGGCCATCTCCAACGTCAACAACAACACTACTCTTCTCCATATCAACATGTCGAATGTATCAAAACTCACAAGTACCAACTACCTCATGTGGAGCTTGCAAGTCTATGCCCTGCTGGATGGTTACGCCCTTGCCAAACATCTCGAACCCTCCCCTGTCACTCCACCACCAACGCTGACCGTTGATACCGTCGTCTCTCAGAATCCGGAGTTTGTTCACTGGACTCGCCAAGACAAGCTGATTTACAGTGCCCTTCTTGGAGCTCTATCACCGTCAATTCAACCTACCGTCTCTCGCACGACAACTGCATCACAGATCTAGGAGAAGATTGCATCCATCTATGCCAAACCGAGCCGTGGCCATATTAAACAACTCAAAGACCAGCTCCGCTACTACACCAAAGGAACCAAATCAATCGATGAATACCTTCAAGGAGCTATCACCAAACTTGACCAACTTGCGATTCTCGCCAAGCCTTATGATCATGAAGATCAAGTTGAGCTCATTCTCGGGGGTTTACCAGATGAGTACAAAACGGTGGTAGATCAAATTGAAGGTAAGGATACTCCTCCAAGTATAACAGAGGTACATGAACGCTTGCTCAATTATGAGGCAAAACTTCTTGCCAACCGTGATGCTCCTTCTGCTCCTGTGGTTCCCACATCTGCCAATGCCGTACAACATAGGCAACAACAGAACCACTTCAACAACAACTGCTACAGAAACACCAAGAGGTACAACAACAGCTCCTACCCCAACACTACTACCTTTCAACCCACTCAACGACTGGATCAACACCCATTTAAACCGTACTTGGGAAAGTGTCAAATTTGCAACACCCAAGGCCACAGTGCAAGACGTTGCCCTCAATTTCAGCAGCAGCTCCATGCTTTGCCATCCACATACCAGCAACCAAGCCCTTTCCAGCCGTACCAACCTCGTGCAAACCTTGTAGCACACTCACCATACACGGCGACAAACTGGCTCTTGGACTATGGTGCTACGCACCAAATCACATCCGACCTCAATAACCTCTCTCTCCATCAGCCGTACCAAGGTGGAGATGATGTTCTCATTGCTGATGGATCCAGCCTCCCCATCTCCCACACTGGTTCTTCTACTCTCTCTACTCCAACTCGTGACATCTCTTTACAAAACATTTTATATGTTCCTAATATTGATAAGAACCTCATATCAGTGTATCGATTATGCAATATTAATGGTGTGTCCGTTGAATTTTTCCATGCCTCCTTTCAGGTGAAGGATCTCAACACAGGGGTCCCATTACTCCAAGGAAAGACTAAGAATGAGCTATATCAGTGGCCTCTCCAACACTCCCATCCAACGGCCATGGTCACCTCATCAAATCCCAAAACCTCTTTTTCTTCGTGGCATTATCGGCTCGGCCACCCTTCTTTTTCTATTTTAAATACAATTGTTTCTCAGTTTTCTCTACCAACTACTTCTTGTTCTTCAAAGCATTTGTCTTGTTCTGATTGTTTGATTAATAAGAGCCACAAATTACCTTTCACACACTCAACTATTGTTTCTTATCGACCTCTTGAGTACATTTTCAGTGATGTGTGGTCTTCTCCAATCACATCAATTGATAACTTCAGATACTATGTTGTCTTCATTGATCACTACTCGCGATATACTTGGCTCTACCCACTCAAGAAGAAATCTCAAGTCAAAGAAGTGTTCATTGCCTATAAGGCACTCGTTGAAAAGAAGTTCCAAACATCTATTGGAATACTCTTTTCAGACAATGGTGGTGAGTATGTAGCTTTGAGAAGCTTTCTTACAGAACACGGCATCACACATCTTACCTCTCTGCCGCATACACCTCAACACAACGGTGTCTCTGAGAGAAAACATCGACATATCGTTGAGATAGGCCTCACTCTACTCTCTACTGCATCCATTCCTAAAGAATACTGGACATATATGCATTCTCCACTGCCATGTACTTGATTAACCGTCTCCTCTCACCATCACTCTCAATGATGTCACCGTACCACATTCTTTTTGGAGAACCACCAAACTATGAGAAGTTAAAAGTGTTTGGATGCTTGTGCTTCCCCTGGCTGAGACCATACAGTATCCATAAACTTCAAGACAAATCACAAAGGTGTGTCTTTCTCGGTTACTCTACTTCTCAGAGTGCTTATTTCTGTCTAGAACCAAACACCCAACGCATCTACACTTCAAGACATGTACAGTTTCTGGAAACAGAGTTCCCCTTCTCCTCCCTCACGACCAAGACTAACCAAGAACCTGAGCAAACAACAGTTTCAGAACCTGCAGCCACACCACTCACTGCAATTCCGGCCAGAAATATGGGACCCTCGCGCGAGACTCTTCACCAGCCACCTACGTCTCCACATAATCCTCAGGTATTGCCTCCTAACTCTGAAACTACTTCTCCTCTCCCTCCATTAGAGCCCACTGCTCTTTCTCAAAATGAATCTCAAACCATGATTCAGCCCACCTTAACTTCCCATGAGCCCACTGCTCAAACTCAAAATGAGTCGCAACCCACGACTCAGCCAACAACCACATCAAAAACAACCGATCCCCAACCAGCCATGCCTATACAACCTACTGAACCACAAATCCCAGCTCCAGTACCCACTCAAAATGTCCACAAATGAAAACTAGAGCCAAAAATAACATATCAAAACCTGTTCAGAAACTTACTCTTTTAGTTGCAGGAAACAAAGATCAATTCTCTGCACCATCAACCATCACTCAAGCACTGAAACAAAAAGAATGGCAAGAAGCAGCTATCTCTGAGTTCGATGCACACATCGTCAATCACACTTGGGATCTAGAACCACCTCAACAAGATCAAAATGTCATCGGCTGCAAATGGCTGTTCACCAACAAATATTTTCTGAATGGCCAACGTCGTTGTTGCAAAGGACGTCTTGCCGCAAAAGGTTATACGCAACGCTACGGTATTGAATACTCTGAGACTTTCAGTCCTGTTATCAAGTCTACTACTATCCGCTTGGTCATTGAAATTGCAGTCACACAATCAAACAATTAGATGTCAACAATGCGTTTCTGCAAGGTGATCTCACTGAAGTTGTCTACATGATGCAACCACCGGGGTTCATTGACAAAGACAACCCACATCATGTATGTCGTCTCCGCAAACCCATTTACGGTCTGAAACAAGCCCCACGCTCTTGCTATCTTGCTCAAACGCCATCTCCTTGCAACCGGCTTCATCAACTCCACTGCTGATGCCTCTCTCTTTGTTCATCGTCATGGACAGACCCTCACTTATGTTCTCGTCTACGTCGATGATATATTGGTCACAGGAAATAACTCTCTTGTTGTTGATCAGGTTCTACAATCATTCGCTGATCGATTCTCTATAAAAGACCCTGCTGATCTGCATTATTTTCTTGGAATAGAAGCTATCCGAACACCTCAAGGACTCCACTTGATGCAGCAGAAGTATATCAACGACCTGTTACACAAACAGAACATGTCTGATGCTAAACCAGTCTCAACTCCATTACCAACGACACCAAAACTAACACTTCTTCGTGGCTCTCCTCTCACTGATGTTGCTCCCTATCGCTCACTTGTTGGCAGTCTACAATACTTGGCGTTTACAAGGCCAGACATTGCATATGCAGTCGCAATACTCTCTCAGTTCATGCATAAACCGACAACAAACCATTGGCAAGCAGCCAAACGAGTGCTTCGATACCTTGCAGGAACTCACAGTCATGGTATCTTCTTTCACAAGAACACCCCTCTTACCTTACATGCTTATTCTGACGCAGATTGGGCTGGAGACATGGATGATTACATCTCCACAAATGCTTACATCATTTATATTGGTCGCAATCCAGTCTCCTGGTCTTCAAAGAAACAAAAAGGAGTTGCACGCTCCTCCACCGAAGCTGAATACCGTGCGGTTGCCAATGCTGCGTCTGAAGTCCCTTGGCTCTGCTCCTTGCTCTCGGACCTTCACATAACAGTTCCCAAACCACCAGTGATATATTGTGACAATGTTGGTGTTACGTACTTGTGTGCCAACCCCGTCTTCCACTCTCGGATGAAACACATTGCGTTGGATTACCACTTCACAAGAAACATGATACAAGCCGGCCAGTTACGTGTGTCTCATGTATCTACAAGAGACCAACTAGCTGATTCTTTGACGAAACCCCTGCCCTGGAACCAATTTCATCATGCTTGCAACAAGATTAGAGTGTACAAGGCCCCTCCATTTTGAGGGGGTGTATTGGAGATATATAGATAGTTAAGGTTATCTTTGTAGATACTTTAGACCTAATCTCGTGTGTATAAGTAGTGTACTAGCCTCCAATGAGAATTATCACTTTCTATAATCTATACATGCAGACATCGCTGATCCTTCCCTTTCCAGCAAAGACCATAAGACGTGTTAGCCAAGTTGATTGGTGCTGGTAGTTGTAGACCTGGGGATTTCCCTGAGAAGAAACTATATCTAAGAGGGCATCGAACTCATCGTTTGTCCAAGCCAAGATTTTTTTTTTTGTCCAAGCCAAGATGATTGCTTCATCTAAAGCAAGTTTATATTCATCGGTCAAGTCAAGCTTCTGGTCGGGTATACTCAAGTTGGTAGAGGATAGATGATTATCTCCACCTGATTTGAGAATAGATAGCACATTCTCAAGATATAAGGTTCTCACCAGTACACACAAAGCAAGAGATAATAATTAAGCACACCAGATTTGAGAAAGAGATAAAGAAATTAACTGGATGAGTGAAACCAGGGACACTGACAACAGGGCAGCCTCCAAAATATTCCGAAAATCTCTCAGCATCAAGCATAGCACTCATTAGAATCTGTTGTTTCAGAATTGTTTACAAAATCAGCTCAATAATACTGTATTCATGCTCAAATGAAATTTAGTAGAAACTATAAAATTAATATAATTAACGGTTCAATATTAAATAAAACTATTTAGTAGAAACTATAAAATTATTGTGTTTATAAATTTTATATCAATTATTTACTATATAAAATTAAAATTTTAAAATATATACTACTACTTATAGAAGATAAATATATTTTGTTTTGTAAAAATAAAAATGAAAACCCCTCAAAACTCTAGTAACATTGAATATAGCTTAGATTTTTTTCAAATCCACTAAAATACATAGAGTTATTTGGCGTGAGAAGTGGCTAGGAAAAAAAAATATAAAGCTTCGTTGTGAGCTGGGACGTCAGAAATCTTGCCATTTTATCTTCTTAGAGCTCCATAGTTCCTTGTAACCTACGTTTACAAATCATACAGCTAAGTGAGCAAATATAATATCGTAAACAGGAACTTCTCACTAACGAGCCCGAAGCAGCAAAAAAATGAAAAAAATAGATGTGTTAACAAACCCGAGGCTGAGATCTGTTTAGCTTCTTTTCAATGTCTTCATCATCTTCGTCCTCGTCTTCGTCTTTGCTACTGAGCAGCCTATGAAGTGAAGAAGAGCTTTCGTTTTTCCTACCACGTTTTGATGTCCCAGTACCCCTACCTTTGCCTCTCGTAGTAGTAGCTTGTCTTTTACGTCCCTTGCCTCTAGTGTTCTCCTCCTTTAATTGATATAAAACAACAGTCATGAATAACAAACTGTAGTGAACAAATGAGTACCGGTGTAAGGAATTGTTCATACCGAACTGCTGTCAAGTTTGTTAAGATCTTCAGGCTCTGCTTCTTCGCTTGAAGGAGAATCTACATCATCTTCTACAATGGTAGAAGCACTTTTGAAGGAAGCTGAAGCAGACCTAATGAAAGACAAGGACATAACATTAGCCAGCTAGTGATGCCAATCATTGTCTTGCAAGGTGAATCCTACCCAAAATTGGTTAACGTGATGACAAAAACTTTTTACCTTTGAGACGGGTGCAAACCAAGAGAATCAAGAGTGGTTTGCTTCATCGCACTTGAGGCCCTACCTCGGCCTCTTCCTCTGGTTGGGGCTTTAGCCCTACCACGAGAAGTACCACTGGATGAACCTCTCAGTCCTCTAGTGGCAGGCACTGAAGCAGGGATCTCATTCGTGTCTTCATCATCACTGAAAGAAGCGTTTGCGATGCCACTGCTTCTTTTCGTCAAATTCTGTACCAATCTCAGGTAGAAAACAGCATTGTAAGAAAGCAATGGCATCAGAGAGGTGAATGTGAAGTCAGAAACTGCTAGGAAACTCTAAGAAGGAGACTATGAACCTCTGATGTCAATCCAGTGGATAAAAACTGCGAAGAACCACTCGGTTTAGTGGACCTATCTTTCAAGCGTTCCTGCACAAACAATAGTGCAAGTCAGGTTCATATTTTATTCCTTCCCACAATCTACGACAGAAAATAACTGAAATCAAAATCTTCTTGCCTCTAAGCACTCTCCCACTTTAAGAATCAAATCTTCCTCCTCAAATTTCTGGGCAGCTGAATCTTTTGCAAGTTTACCCTGCAAAAATGGGAAGAGAAAATAACAAAGAATATCATAAAAACAACAATCGTTCTACTTAGTAAAACCATATCCTACGACGAACTTAGTTTTCAATGGTAAACAAAAAAAGTACATACACGAGTCTCTTGAAGATTGTACTGAACGCATGAGTAGAAAGCTAGTTTATCATCCTTGTTCACAAAATTTTGAAGAGCAACGTCAAGATCGTTAACTGGAAGAATCTCCATTTTCTGCAAAAGAGGATAAGATTGATCATCCCATTTTGTATTCAAAGCACATTTAGTAACCTATTCAATCAAGTCTATATCATTCTTTGATGACGTTTTACAGGGGCTGAAGCTAATGACAGAATTATAAGGGGTTTTGGGATGTACCAGGTTATTTTCAGCAACTAATGCTTCTATATTTTGCTGGTTTAGTTCTTCTGGACGGAGCCGCTCAGAATCATCGATGGTGCCTGTGAAATTGAAGATCAGAAATATATGATAACTAAATCACATTAGAACATGGTCCAATTGTGCTACTCGAATTCCCCTACCTTCGTTCCGACCCTTCTTAGAAGCTTTGGAGAATATTAAAATGTCCTGGGGATTTGCAACCTGAAAGTGTTTCAGAGTTTGTCACAAGTTAACCAACATTAGAGAAAGAATGGTGAATATCACGTTACAGTAACTAATTTTAGGTACCTTTCCCACATATTTCTGTCCAAACCTTTGAGGATTTATCGTCATAAATCCAGAGTAATCTACCTGAAAGATGGAACCTGATCTCAGTCTTCTTTGGTCATTGAAATATAATAACTAGAGTATGAGTTTGTTGCTATGGGTGTTCATGCCTCTACATGTGTTGGACAATAAAGGTTTAATTATGTGAGAGTCGCTGGAACTTGCAGCAGTGTCAAGGAAACTTGGAAGCCGGAAACAACTTACCTTGATTCGAACCAATGGGAGCTTGATATCTGATCTGTTAACAGCTTTTTTGCTGGCTTTCTCTATTAAATCTCTGACCTAACAATTTTGTAGATATTATTAGAGGCATTCAATGACTTGTTACACGTAATTAAAAGGAGGCAGGAGAAAAACAAATATCCACATGAAATACGAGAAAAGTGAATAGTTACCACTTTATCCAAGTGTTCGAGAATTGAGTTTTGATCATTGGGATCAATATCTTCTTCATCCTTTAAAACAATCTGCACTTTGAAAACATGTAAGCAAAGAAGTCTGCCATTGCCATAACATATCGGGAAAAGACATTTTACCTCTGTATACTCAAAAGGCCTCACAGATGTCAAAGGTATCTTCGTAGGACGATACTGATTTCCCTGCAAGTCAGATATTTGAAATTAAAAAGAGCAAAAACCCATACTTGAAGCAAGTAGATTAAGCAATACGATCAAAGTGAAGATAAATTTTCGGATTATTTGCTGAAGAACCTTGATTTCTAAGAGAAGAACATGCTTTGGCTTTGATTCCCCATCAATAAGTGATGTTGCCACAGAAGATCCTGGTTGTGTGATGTGGAAGCCCATTCCAGATACCTCCTTCAAAAATTTAAACAGTTTTATCTCAGAGACAAGGGACATTATGCCACACACTTATTTAACTGCAACAAATCCAAGAATCAAAGTTTCAACGGACCTGGGGGTCGATAAGGCATTCATGCTCATGGCCCCACACAATGAAGTCGAGAAACCGCGGAAGAAAGTGTTCACTTATTGCATTTTTGGGGTTTGATTTCACCCTGCAATTCATAGAATATGAGTACAAAATAAAAATTTCTGATATATCATATAAAATATACTATTGCAATGGGATCAACCTATTTTGATGAAGAACCAGAATATTGAACCAGTCAGAAACGTCACATCCTTCTTGAACTTCAGGCCTCATCCACTGAATAGCGTGTGGGGTCTGGACAACCAATAAGGTAATAGATATTAAAACAATAAACAATTGTATAGCAAAAGGTGAAGATCCTCTGGATTACCTGAAACATTCTGTTGAGACGTTCATCCCTGATGTTTCCTAAACCATAGAGAGCCACAGTTGTTGAACCCTGAATTTTAATTTGATTAAATGGAAATCCAAGAAGCCAGGGAGGAGGAGCCAAGTATTCAGGTTACAAATTATTTGCACCAACCTTTCTCATAAGTATAGGGTAGAGAGAAATCTGGCCAACACCTGAACCACCGAGATTCATCTTTCCAAAGTAATTCACGAGGTTGCATGCTGAGAGAATATCAATTGCAGAGAGGTTGTCCTGTTGCCAGATGCCACAGAAAAGAAAAACGAAATAATATGTTTAAGGAAGAAGCTCGAGTTCACGAAATAAACAAGTTCCATACATATTCTAATGAATTTGCATAACAAGATAATGAAAATGTAAGTTATGTACCACTCCAGCTGGATCGTCATGGTTTCCATGAATACTGAAGACGGGCAAGCCTACATTGAAGTGTGGATCCTCATAATTTACATGACCAAACCTGTAGCAAGAAAATAATGTGAAGGAATAATAGATTAATCCACACGTTGACAAAATGAAGTGTACAAGAGAGCACAGAGAGCTATACACACGTTCAGTCAATGTACCAATTCAGTTCATCATGTTTCCTGATATGATTAGACTTATAGAAGAAGATTAGAGTCTCACGCATTTTGGAAATTTACAGTCTGGTCGCTGACAACTTGAAACTGCACCGGTTTATCATTAAGGCAGTGGCGACGAAGAATCTCAATGGCCTTAACTAGCGTGGTTCTAGAGGGTTTATTCTCATGAAAAAGATCACCTCCGAGGAGTAAGAAGTCCACCTGTTTAAAAGAGTGGAAAGGAAGAAGAAATGAAACCTTCTGATTTCTGAGATTCCCTCCTCACAATTGGTTGATGGTTAAATGATAATACTGGCAGCGGAAATGATCAAAATCAAAACCTGTTTATCTTCAGCAATAGAACAAATCTCTTCAAAAGCCTTGAAGGAATCGTGGCGCCTTATTTCATCCTTCTCCATGTAACCCAAGTGGCAATCAGTAGCAACAAGTATCCGAAGAGTATCACTCGAATCCTCCCTGTCAAGCATATATTAACACACTCAGTTCTTCAAAAAAAAAAAAAAAAGAGTAATAACTAATAATTGATGTAGAGATGCCAACATTCAGTGTTCAATGTGAAACTTAAATGAGATTATAAAATGTTGAACTATTTAACAGCATTGAGGTCAGCTATTACTTAATACTGAACATGGAACATCTTACTGCAGACTTTTCCTATAGTCAGTCAGTATATTTTCAATGTGCAAAGAGAGCAAAAAAAAAAAGAAAGAAAAAGCAAAGCCAAAAAAGCTCACCTAGACATGATGGCAAGTGGTTGCAGCAGTCCTGTAAACCTGAAACATACCAAATTCACATGATCCCGTCACACTTTGATGATAACAAGGTAGACCTCAAACGAGTTCTCACTGATTGAATCAAGCAACATATCATTGATTGCGAGCAAAACATCTGATAAAGGGGGTCATTTTCTGTGGTGGTGATTCAGCAAACGCACTTCTAAAACCCTAAACCCTTTATGTATTTCAAAAATCGATGTCTCGTTCCAGTAAAATAAAAAAAAAAAAACTGATAATCAATAAAAACAGGTTCGACATTCGATTCTATGCATACACAAACTAAGTTTTTAATCAGTTAAGACTGTTTCCACAACTTTCTTAAAGTTTTCTACTTGTCGCACATTCTCAGCAGAGTGGAAATATAGAACCCTAACCTGGTTTCCGAAAGGATTAAACTCAAGCGACTGAACTCCGGTCACTATAAACTGAGAATCCGACGGAAACGAGACTGAGAATTGGAGTGTCAGAGTTCGGAGGGAACATTAAAGCCCCGAGGCGAAAGAGAGAGTATGACCAATTTAGGGAGACGACGACGACAAAGGACAACACATTATTGGTATATTATGTTTTGGTCCTCTATAATACTAAGAAAACACACATTATTATTTAGTATTTGCTAAAAGGTCTTAAAACATCACCGAGGAAACAATTTTTATTCGGTTCGGTTGGCCTTTTCTATTTCGTCCAATCTTCAAAATGGGCTTACTATTTGGGCCCATTAAAGCAGCGCACGAGTTTCTTTATGAACTTTTTGTTCATCTTGAATTCTGCCAGTGCCACCAAAGAAAAAAAAATAAAATGAAATAGAGGGAGATTTTGCGAAACAAATATGTGACGACGTGAATATATGTCGACTGTGAAAATAATAATAAGATCTGTAAATTACAGCGAATATATAGAGCAACGGTCTGAAAATAATTAAAAATATAAATGAAAATGATGAGATAAGAGTGAGAAGAGAATATGAGGTGGGGATACGGTAGAGAGTGATAGTTAGAATTGATATATGCAAGATATGTACATATTCTGAGAAGTGACAAATAAATATGTTGGAATCTAGTGAACAAGGAATCTCAATTACAGAAAATACTTAACTACCCAACAAAAGATGGACATTTCATGTGACTCTAGCCAAACACATATCCTTTATCGTCCACTTTTTCTACTATTTATTGATTATCTTTTCTGAAATAAACTGAATGTTTAAGAATATGGGTTCGCAATCTTCTTCGTAAGCTTTGTCAAAAAAAAAATCTGCTTCTTAAGTTTGATTATGTATCACCCAACGACCAGTGAGATTTTTATAGGATACTATACAATAAGCCCAATGCCTACGAACCGCTTATGCACCCATTGTAATTCTATACACATCTGTTTACCTTTTCATCAACAAGTTTCCAATCAGAGAGTAATGTTCTCTGTTGTGTCCACTGTTTTTTTTTTTTTTTGAAATTTATGTTGTGTCTACTGTTAAAAACTTAAAACCGTTATTCTATAACCTATTCTAGTTAACGAATCATTATATAGATATGCACACATGCATATGTACAGAGTGCTTTATTCTCGAATTCATATTTCTGACATTGTCTTATCAGCTTATGGTACAATTCTGTTTTGTTTCAATTGTATTCTAGTATTAATTACTAATATATTCTATATTTTACTAATTTAACGCGATCAATAATGATATCATGTATTATTGAATCGACAAGGATATATATAGTCGCCATCTAAATGTTTTGTTTGCTTCTAGTATATGGTCAAAAAGCTCTGAAAAAAAAAGATATGAGAAAAAATCAACAAACAGAACGAAAAGAGTTCAAAATCATTTAGGGAAAAACTTTGATGCGGATAAAAAACCCATAGATAATCATGAACGAGGGGTTGTCATAAAAGTTCCAAAATAGAGTTTTACATAGATATTAATCTTTATAATATTATTTCGTACAGATCGCTTTTAAGTTAAGTCTTATAATACAGCAAAACATCTATAAATTAATAATGTTGAGATTTTGAAATTTTATTAATTTATAAAGATATTAATTTACCAAAAATTTCTTTTTTTAAATATATTTATTTTAAAATTTATGTTTTTATTTATAAATATGAAGAATAGTTGACTTTACGGTATATTCATTAAATACATTTTAATTGTAAAATAAAAAATAATATCAAAGTGTTTATAAATATTAAGAAAAATAAAGATAAATTTCACTATAAAAAAAAAAACCAACTATGAAATATATTAATTATATCTATATAAAATTTATAAATGTTAATTATTAATTTATGTTTATGGGGACCATATATTTACATAATATTTTTTAAAAATTTATTATCTTATTATTTTATCGATTTATGTCATATTTTACATCGGCCCAAGTTGGGACCGAAGAAATTTATTAATTTAGAGAGATTATTAATTATCGAGTATTAATTTATAGAGGTTCTACTGTAGTTAATTGCAATAATATTCATAATAAATTATAAAAATTATAATTAATCCTACTATTAACATTTTCTTTTTTAATTTTCAATAATATTTGTTATTTAAGTTTCTATTTATTTTTCTTTTTATACTGGTTTTCAAATCACATATATAAAAATGAAATATTTATATAATATCAAAATGTGGTCATATTATATATAATATATAGTTTTTTATTTAATAAAAAAAAGAGTTTCCTAAATAATAAGAAAAAGTATTTAAAATATATAATTTTCCTCTAAAACATAACTTCAAACAACATAACAGATATTTTTGAGATAATTTTTCAAATTAAATTTGAACTTAAATTTTTTTCTGTTAAATTGGTCTCCGGATAACATATATAAACACGAAATGTTTTTAAAATAAAACTAAGCTCGATATATTTTATATCAGTTTCCTAAATTAATTCGCAAAAGAAATAAAAATAATTCAAAAATCCGTTGAAACATAATCTGAAAGAAAATAATAGATACTAAAAGTTACCAAGTTCTAAAAATAGGTTTTCTATCATCCAATCTTTTTAATAAACTAAAGAAGAAAAAATATTTTAATTAACATAAACTAATATATAGCTTTAATGAACTAAAACTATTATACACGGTAACGTAATTAAAATAACATTAGGTGTTTTGCCCGCACATGTGGGCATGATTATCTTGCAAAACTATGTTTTCTTTTTAGTATACAAAACTTAATTTTTAATTGATTAATATTTAATCATGCATTTTTATTTTTTATTTTTTATGATTAAAAATATAATTATGATAATAACACAATATATTATATAGGAATTATCTTTTAATTATAGTGGTTATATGTATATAAATATTGTGTTTATTTTAATTATATAAGTATACTATATATTATTATTCATTAAGCAGGTTACAACCTCCGAAAAAGCATGCAATCTATATAAAATTAAACAACTTAAATTTTATTGTTAAGCACTATAAAATATACTTATTTAAAATGTAAAGAACTTATGTTTTAATTGAAAATACGGTAAAATATACCTCTTAATAAAATTATCTTTTAACATTTGGTTAGTCTAAGTTTTAACAAATCTTAGATGTCGGTTTATTTGAGATATAAAATGTAGAAAAAATAATAGTTCAATAAAACTAATTTTCATGTAAAAAAAAATTAATTATTCGTTAAGGATATAAACCATATTAACAGATCCAACTTTTAATGTGAGAGCTCAAAAATTAATTCAAAATCAGCATAATATATTATTACTTATGTTTTCAAAAAAAAAATCAAAAAACAAATTAATTATAAATCACAACCCTCATATATCAAAAGTATTTTAAAAACTATAATCAAATAAATGTTTTTTTCAATTTTTATGTAGTTATATTTTTTTATATTTTAAATTTTAAATTTTATAATAGAAAATATAGTTCCAACAACATAATACATAAGAATTATCTTGTTTTCAGAAATTAAAATATTAGTAATAGAAATTAGTTTTAGTTATATAATAAATTTTATATATAATAAAAACATTAAAATGCTCACATATCAAAAATGTTTTAAAAATATAATCAAATAATTATTTTTGTTTGATTTCTATTAGTTAGAATTTTTTGTATTTTAAATTTTAAATTTTATAATAGAAAATATAGTTTCAAGATAGAAATATAATACATAAAATTTATCTTATTTTCTAAAATTAAAATATTATTAATAGAAATTTGTTTTAATTATATCATAAACATATAAAATTTTTAATAACATGACAACAAGAAAAACTACCTAAAATCATAAGGAAAATACATTAAACTTATCTTATTTTTTACACAAATGAGTAAATTATAATATAATTCATATAAATTCGTTTTTATATATAATAAATTATATATAAAATTATTAAAA
>JABAYD010027216.1:0-34993 GCA_014822095.1 Diplotaxis tenuifolia | reverse complement strand
CATTTTAGAAAGAAATTGTGTAAATTGCATTTATATAGTGAGACATTAATTGTAACTAGGTTAAAGTTTTCGACAGTGTAGACGTTTTTTGAAGTCTACTACAACTAAGATTTTGGAGTAAACTTTATTGTAAGTCTACTCAGTAGATTTTTTGAAAATCTATTTGGAAATCTACTATGATTATTTTGTAATTATTGTTTATTCTTTATTGTTTTAATAATTTAATATATACTTTTTTAAAAAAATAATTATACTATATGATTTCACATTTTAGTTCATAAAGAACTCGAATTAGTTTTAAAATAATGATTTTTTTAAATTTAAATAGATTGAAAAAGTTTTCTATAGTGAAATAGACTTTATTGTAAGTTTACCAAACCCTAAACCACAAAACTCAAACCCTATAAGTTTGTTTGATAACTAAAAAAGTCTTAGTTATTATCAAATATCGAAGTATAAACTATCCAATACTAATTTGCAAATTTATGTCATTAAAACAAAAAAATCTCAATCTAAAATCTAACCTTAAGGATTCACCTCAAAAAAAAAATCACATGTTAGAATATCTTTTGCTAAACTATAAACATTGTCCAACACATAATTACCTAATCAATATATAGTCTTTAAATTGTTCATTTATATTATATTTTAATTTGTATATCTCATATTGGTTCTTATATTGATGATTTAAAAGAAAATATACACTATTGAATTTTATAAAATTTTATAATAAAATTATGATGTAGACGTTATCAGAAGTCTACGAAGTTGATTTCATAATAAGCATATACATTGTAGACTTCTCTCTATTAAATGTAGACTTCAAAAGGATAAAAATGTAAAATAACATTTTGTTTTTTTTTTGTTTAGTCATAAGGGATAAATAGTCATTTCTCTACTTCTAGAAGTTAGTTTTGTATTTAATTGAATAAATAGTCTATCTTTGTATTTAAAATGATGTTTTGGGTTAATTTTGGCAAATGTCCCATAAAATTTTGAGTATTTTTTGGATCTCTAGTGATTTCAAGTATAAATTCAGGTTTTTAATATTGTGTTTAAGATATTTTTGGGTCTTTAAGTTCAGCTCGAGTACTTTAGACGTATTTAGGGTTTTAAATACCCAAACTGATCCACACCCAAAACATATCAAAATTATATTTGTACTTGGTGTTGTGCCCGCATATACGTGCATAATTTTATTAAGAATATTTATTAGTTTTTGTTTTATTAATTCTAAAATAACATTATAGTGTTGAAAAACATCCTTATTTTAAAACATTTTTGAAAATATATTTATATATTTTTTAATATTTAATTTTAAATTGTAATCTAACTTTCTTTTTTATTTTTATGATAAAAATATTATTTTCAGATAACAGTACAATATTCTATAAGATATATTATTTTTTAAATATGCATTTATCTAGATAACTATACTATTGATTTATAATTAATTAACTAATATAATAACATACAAATTTATATCACTAAAAGAAAATATGTTTTTAATTAATTTATTTATAAATATATAAATTTCATTAAGGTATCATTGATTTTAGCCTCTCTACCTTTTAATATTTAATTATATAATTAATGGTATATATATACAAATATTTTTGCTTCATTACTATTTAATAATAAACCGTGTTATATTTTAATTGTTAAATTTTTTAAAAGAATGATATTATTTTCAAACGCCAAAATCCGTTATATATAAAATTAATAATGTTGTTACAATATTATATTCAGAAAACAACAACATATATAAGAATTATCTTACTTTTGATTTTGTTTTTGATAAAATTTGTTTTAGTTATATTATAAATTTTATATAAATATCATTAAGAGTATTATAGATATTAACCGCTCTAAGTTTTAACGTGAGAGCTCCGTTACAAAAAACCACTTCACAAATAATAGTATAGATTATTTATTTCTATTTAGTTATAATTTTTATATTTTAAATTTTAAATTTTATAATAGAAAATATAGTTTCGAGATAAAATAATATAATACATAAGAATTATTTTATTTTCTAAAATGAAGATATTATTAATATAAATTTTTATAGTTATATCAAAAATTATAAATAAAATTATTAAAAGCATTACAACACTCACATATCAAAAATATTTTAAAAACTATAATCAAATAAATGTTTTTGTTTGATTTTTATTTAATTATAATTTTTAAAATTTTAAATTTTATAATAGAAAATGTAGTTTCAAGATAGCATAATACATAAGAATTATCTTATTTTATAAAAATAAAATATTCTTAATAGAAATTGATTTTAGTTAGATAATAAATTATATATAAAATTAGTAAAAACATGAAAAAGAAAAATTACCTAAATCATAAGGAAAATGCATTAAAGTTATCTTATTTTTCAAAAAATATAATATAATTAATATAAATTTAGTTTTAAACAGAATAAATTATATATAAAATTAATAAAAATATGACAAATAAGTAAAATCACCTAAAATCATGTAAAAGTAGACAAATGAGTAAATTATTATTCATATATAGTAAATTATATATGAAATTATTAAAATTATGATACATAAGCAATATTAGCTAAAATTATGGACCATGAGATAAATCAGCAAAATCACTTCATAAATAATAGTATAGATAGAGATAGATTTTAATATTTACGTGTATTTTGACTATAGACCTAGCTATTATTGAAGCTTGTCATTTTTATTAGTCAAAATAAATCTATTGGGACAAGGACGTTTAACCACATTGACAAGCAATTAACATCATATGCACATGAGAGACGATAAGTCTACACTCCAAGAGTTGGAAGAGTTACTAATTAATGATTTGCTTTGTAAGAGTTGGAAGATGACGATAAGTCTACACTCCAAGATAAAGGACTTGATATATGCACATGAGAGACGTTGTTAAACGTTTGTTTTTTTAAATCTCGATGGATAGGAGTTTGCTGAATTTTAAATGAAAGAGGAGCTCCGGTAGAATAAACCTACTTTTGGTGAAACATTATGAGGTAGTCTTTCCTCTCTTTTTTTTTGGCCTGTCATCATCTGTCTAGTGTGTTTCCTCAGGACAAGTTGCTGGGACTATTTCATATGGAAACTATAATGGTCGGTCACCTTTTGAACAGGGATCTCAAAGGTATCAATCACTAACTACTATCTCTTCTTTTCCGCCTTATTAGTAATGTGTACTGACTTAGTTGTACTCAATCAGCTTTGAAGATGGATCGTGCAAGAGTAATTGATACCTCACTAGTGTTCAACTATGATCATCTCTCTGGTGGTGGTGGTATCGAAACAAGGCCCTCTTTAGATCATCTCTGCTAGTCTGTTTTGGGATATGAAATGCAGAAATCTCCGGGCAGATGTGTTCATAAAGCTGTAGCTTCAATGAAACTTGTGCTTGCTATACTGAAGCGTGGCGCATACACCTCTCTGCCACTACCTGATGAGGTAAAGGGGCTGTGGATGTTTTCTTATTAATTCCATCAATGGAAAAACATAATTCTCTCTCTCTCATATGCAGATGTTGAAAACTGATGAGTAGCTGTGGGTAAATATCTGATATGTAGTTGAAGGAGCGACCATATATAGACTGTGATAATTGGTGTATTCCAATGAGCCCACTATGACCAGCATGCAAGCAAGACTTGTATTAGGAGATACAATATTGTCATGCATAGGGATATTTCCTTATTTATGTTTAGGTACATTCATATTATATAGCCCATATCTTCCATGGAAACAAAGTTTACTTCTAGTGCAAGAAACAAACTGAGCAAGTGAGGTCTTACTAATCACTGCCTTGCATCAGATTCTTCTTCTTATCAAAATCGTATAAACTATGGTTAACAAAACATATTAGCCATAGTCTTATCAAAATCGTATAAACTAAACGATTACAACTATCATCTGGTTACATGCATTTATCAAGATAAAACAACCATCTAGTTTGATTCTATACATGTAAGTGTGGGCAACTGATATTTTCATGTGTTGTTGGTGACATTCATTATGAAAAATAGAAAAACTACATCTTATATCCTTACAACTCAGTTGTAGCCACATAAAATGTTATAAACTTTCTAACACCCTCACTGTGGGTGGTCTTAGTCTTCATGATCAGATTCGGATTCTGGTTCAGGGCTAGTGTTTGAGATTTCTCCTTGTCGTTGTTGGCTCGGTGATGCAACTTCATTGACTGTTAGCAACAAGAAAACTCTCTATTCAGAAAACAAACAAAAGTATCAACTCGTGATCATAGAAAACTAACCTGAACCTAAGATCTTGACAATCATTGACCTCACAAAACGTATCTCTCCTTGGTGTGACCTAATCACCTTCACCTGCAAAATGTTGTGCGTTTCACAAGACATTAGTAAAAGTAACACAAGAGTGCTGAATCGTTTTGAGTTAATATTACCATTTGCTCATATACTCCATTAACAAGTCGATCCAGTCTAACTTGGTGTCGTATCAGGAAAGGGCGAAGGTGGTTGTTATATATTTGTTTCGCTCCCTAAACCAAAAACCAATCACCAAACAGTTTAAATAAATCTTCTCAACATATTAAAATAATGGTTACAAAGAGATATACATCGATGGATGGAAGTTGAAGCCAGACAAGGAACGCAAACTTCACATGATAATATAGCGGAAACCTATAAACAAGTATCAATAACAAAGAAACTCTATCAACAACTCCGCATAAGGGCATATTTATCGCAAGTCTCTTAGCAAAGTTTCTTAGCAGAAAGTTTCTTAACTTTTAACTGAAAACGCTAAGAAACCATAATCATGCTCTAAGATTTTGAGATATCAACCGTACCAAGAAATGAGTTTATCAGTGAAGACTTCAACAATGCTGAAAGAACCATAAGCTGCCCAATAAGTAAGCCATTTACGTTGTTCATTCTCATCTCTACTCTCAATTGCCTTGAAAGTGGAATATACAGGCAACCCTATGCCAACAGAACAGCTACAAGGAATCAAAAAAAAGATTCAGACAAAAACAGCATCATTAACATCATTAAACACAAAACTCACCACGCTGTACGAAGTACGATGTTGGAACCAAGTGGAGAAAGCAGTACACGTAACCCTACCTGCAAAATTTTCCCATAAAAGAAATCTAATTTCAGCAAAACCCAGAAGACAAAAGACTTAAACTTTGAGATGATCAGACAAAACCCACAGGCATGGTAATGAAACAGAATCAACCCAACACACAGATTCAATCAAGTAGAGTCATAAAGTTTCTGTCTTTAATACAAAAAAGGGGAGAGAATCGTTAGAGAGAGGAGATATATTAACCTCACTAGCTAAGCCGGATCCGATAAGGGCCATGGATTGATGGAATCTAAGAAGGAGATTGTCGATGGACTCTGTTTTTTTTTACACACTTTGTTTCCTCTGTTTCTGAGAATAGGGCTTTATGAATGATTTTGAAAGACTCTAGTTCTACCAGAGTCTCTTCTGCCAGAAAGAGACCCTCTGAATTTTTCTCCTTGAAAGTTGACAAAAGATTGAGGCCCAAAAACAAGGCTGGCCCATCGTAAACTATAACTAAAGTGGGCCCATTACAAGGATCCAAATTTCTAAACCGGTTTAGCTGCATATAGCTGATTTTTTTTTTTTGGCACAAAGCTGCATATAGGTGTCTAGTTCTCTTTGTAGTGGCTCTAGATTTTGATTTTTTTTTTGAGAAGTAGCGGTTTGTTTTTTTAAAATTAAATTAAATGCAAATTTGGTTCTGATCGTAACTCCTTTTCACTTCTTTTGCAATTTCAGTATGAAAACTTTTAGTAAAAAAAAATAGCCGTTTGTTTCTTAATTAAAGTGAAAAGACAATTTTCCTTTTGTTATTTTTATATAATTTTTTGAGAAGTAGCCGTTTCTTTATTAATTAAAGTGAAAAGACAATTTTTCTTTTTATTTGTTGCTAATTTTTGAAAAGTAGACGTTTGTCTTTTAATTAAAGTGAAAAAGAAAATTACCTTTTTGATTTTCAAAAAATAACCGTTGTAAAAGGTCTGCTTTGTTTTGTCTATAAATAAAGGACACCAACTTCCGACAGTATCTCACACATCTCCCAATCACATTAAGACAAAAGATAAAAAAAAAAAAAACAAGAACTCGATCTTATCTTTATCCATGGAGACAACATACACAATCTCCGGCAAAATCAGACGTACTTGCCGTGAGTAGAGATTCTCCAGTCACCAGACTCCATTTCCCAGGTATAAAATCCTTTTCAATCCTCATTGCTTGAGTTCATCTCTCTCTGTGTGTGAAACTTGTTTTTTAAAAAATCTTCTTCTTTTAATTTCTCTGTTTTCTAAAATGTGTCTTTTTTTTTGTAAAAAGTTTTGTTTTGGATTTTGAGGAGGGGAGATTGTTGATTAATGGAATGAGTAGAGAGACACTTAGGTGTAAATTCCTGAGGTGTAAACAAAAATAGAAAGGAGGTCTTGTCTTTGCACCGTAATTGATCTTACAATTTATTTGCCAAGTTTTACATACTTATGGCATCACTTCACTTAAGTGTGGTTCCTACTCAATCCGGCAATTAGAAGTTTCCCCCTCTCTCTCTCGTTTTTTTTTTTCAAATTGTTTTCTTCAAATCTTTTTTTGCTTCTTGTTTCTTGATTTCTGTGTATGCTTGCTTGTTCGTTTGTTTTGTTTGTGTGTTCTCTTGTTTCCATGTATCCTTTGTTGTTTGTTTTCTGTGTGTTGCTTGTTGTTTGTTTCCTGTGTTTGTTTGTTGTGTGTTTGCTTGTTTGTGGAGTTAGAAAACAGTGATGTTGTGTTATGGAACTTGACATTATTACTTAACCAGATTTTGTTTTTGTGGAAGCATTTTAATGCAGAGCCTGTCACGTTGTGGACTCGAATACAGACCATTACCACTACCATGACAAGTTCCTGACAGTTTTGTCTCTACTTCGGTGATTCGAACGCCTACTCTCGGAACAGGTGTGTATCTATTAAGCCCTTAGTCAAAAAAAAAAAGGTTTTGTTCGAGAAGAATAACTTTGACTTCGTCGCTTGTAAAAAGCCATGTTATTTTTTTAGGTGATTGATTTGCTTCTCTTATTATTGTCACAGGTGTAAAAATTTGGTTGATCTTGAAGAAGAAGTACGTGTATTTGGAGTTTATAAAGAAGTTAGCTACGTGCTTGTTGACCCGAGAGAAGTTGAGCTGAGCTGTATGTGGAAGAGATAATGTTAGCTGAGTGAGGATTATAACGAAGTTTGTACTCTCATATAAAGTAATATAGATTTTTTTTATCTTTTAGACTTTTTGATCTTTGACGTCGGTTGTTGCCAAAAGGCTTTTAGAAAAGGAAGTTTTAGCAAAGTGATTCAGAACTTGACTAGATTTTATTATTGACTTCTTATTAATTCAAGGAATATAGATTGTGCACATATAAAGTAAATAAGGGGAGTTTTAAGATCCAAAAAGTCACTTTGTAAGATAATATTCATTAGTTTTATTGACCAAAAAAAGTAGTTTTTATCAATTTAGTCTTTAAGAAAGATAGTTGATGTGTTTTTATTTAACTTTGTAGTGTTTTTATAAAAGTTCATCACTGAAAGATAAACCCAAAAGATAGTAGACGAGTTCTCACATTAAGATTAAAAAAAAATTAAACAAATCGCTAAAGTACTCTTCTATACTTCAGGTGATCAGATTACAACTAATTAACCATCCGAATCTACTTAACAGCGTTTCATTCGTGTATTTGTTTCTCACATAAAGAAACTAACTGTTATTAGATGAAGACTTGGTGTGTGGCTAATATATCCATGCTTTCCCCAGGAAATCTCATAAACCATGCTTCTCTTGCCATGAAGGCATGAACCTATATTACCAAGATAATGGAAGAAACTATTGGAACTCCAATTTTAAGAACTCTGGACTCACTCTCATTTTCAGTGAGTCTATACGTTTTTCTAGAACAATTATTATTGAATAATGTCAAAAGTATTTTTTGTTATTTGCTACTACACGAATACACATGAGGAAAAAGAACACATGGACGTGTATATGACATTTTAATTTAATTCCAAAAAGCTTAAAATGTTTGATTTTGCAAGTTTTAGATGTTTAGTTCGTGAACTTTTCTTTTGTTAACATATATATTTGATAAGTTCAAAAAACAAAATTCATATAAGCAAAAGTGAAAAGTATATATCATACAGTTTAACAAAATATCTTTGATCTTAATGATTCATTTTTGATTCAGTATACACTAATACACTTATAACCATAGGCTAACAAAGAGTTTACATTAATTCCAGAGTTTAATTATTCACAAGGCTTGACAATATAAGAAAAGGACTTAAAACTGAATATAAACTTACAAATAGTAAAAATTGAATATAGATTAAACTACAATACAATAAAGATTATAAGGAATACTATAAATCATACCTTAACTGAAGACTAAATAGAATAGAAAATGAGTTAGACGCTGAATACAAAAGGAACCAAGTAAATTTTCTTAAAGCATTGCTGTTGTAAAACGTTTCAATATACGATATTCTAAAAATGTACATTGATAGCTACTCAAAAGGTATGTTTTGTTTGAGATGAATGTCTTGAAAGAGGAGTTGCAAGAAGACATAAGATTTTTTAACAAAAAAAATAAACAAAGAAAACTAGGAGCATTAGATAAAACAAACAAACAATTATGACTGTCGAATTATAACTCTTCAACTTTTAAAATTAGAAAAAATTATGAAAAAGTATGTTTGTTTATCATAAAGAAATGTGTTGTTTACAATAGATAACTCTTCAAAGAAGAGTTGCCAAATATATTTTTTATGACATCATGTATTCATATCAAGAGTGCTTTATGTCCTTTTGATCATAAAACAAAGAAAATTAAGACCATTATAAAAAAATTCTGATGTCGTCGTAAGAGAACAAAACAGGTTTGCTATTATATATAGATATTGATCAGTTTGGTGAGAAAAATGTTTATTCCAGAGAATTGTTTTAAATTTAAATGTTTGGTTTTTGTTCATTAATACAAAAACAAATATGGTGATGTGAATTAATATTTAAAACGAAAAAAAAAACATTCGGTGTTAGATAAAATTAGTATACTATCAATAATGAGAGAATATTTAAAAGTGCTTACCATAAAATACTTGTGAGAACAATGGAATTAGAAAATGATGACATAATTTTATTATTTAAAATCATATAATGTGACACACAAGTAAAACTGTAAAATCAAAGCATTATGTGTATATTAATAACATCTCTATGTATGGATTTCTTGAGACATCCCTTTAGCCACCATCCTGCAAATCAATTTCCATCAAAAGAAACCATATATGTCAACATACACATGCTATAGATTATAAACACCCATACAAATGAGACATAAATACTATACATACCGAGGAAGTACTTGTGATTTGTGGCATTTGATACCAATACAATCGTGAATGCATTTATCGACTTCTCTAAAGAATATTTGGCACGAGCTCTCGCATCTGGTTACACAAGCGTCATATGATTCACCCATTGCTGTTAGTGGCATCATCGTCAATGTCATCACCATCATCACCATGAATATACTCATACTCTTCTTCTCCATCTTGCTTTTTTTTGTATTGCTTGTGTGTGGGTATTTGTCTCTTTTTGATGTATTCTACTCATTATTCACCAATCCCTATTTATAGATTTTAAATTTTAAGTTTTTTTTTGTAACTGAAATTTTTAAGTTTTCGGAAACATATATCTACTCTATTAAAGAAAATCATTCTTTAAAAATCTACCATACAAAAAGAACCAATTCATTAGTATATAATGTATTTAAGAATATTAATAGCAAACAAATCTTATCAAGGAATCTCATCGTATTTTTTGCCAAGGATTCCCTTCCCTTTTTTGTTCAAAAGGATCCCCTTCCTATTTTACACGTTTATTATATTAGTTAGTATCCTTTAATCACGAGTTTTTGTAATATGTTATCATTTATTTTTGAATAATCATAATTTGTATTTTGTACGCATATATTTTTCCTTATGTTCTTATTCATTGTTTCTTTGTCTTACAATCACACATTTATATCTCCAAAACAGTTTGTTTTCTAACATATCAATTTCAGGATTTGCTCCGTTGGCTGTTGCCTGAAAAGATGATGTTTTAGATGGAAGTGAATTTTTTCTTTTGATGGAAGTGAATTTGAGAACAAACGTTACTCGTATACACAAATAATTCAGCGTCAATAGTAATATACAGCCCCCAATCATAATACATGCAAGTATAGTTGGTTTGCCACCCAATAAGCCTGAATTAGAATGCATGCATACGTTTGTTTGTCTAGCCCAAACACTAGATGCTTGTGATCCATCAAATCTTTTGCCCTTTGGAAACGTTACGACAAAAAAGATATTTTTTTGTTGACTTTCAGCCAGACACAGGACTGGCCAAACACCAATACAGAAATGACATTAGTGTAAAATACAATAATTTAAACCCGTTACATATAATTGGTCTTGCGATACAAACTATGCCTCTCCACTATCATCAACGGTTCGTATCAACCCGATTTAAAAAATTTGAGCTTCTTATCTTAGCGGGTAATGTAAATTGTTATCAAAGAACCATGCACTTGTCGACGTAACACAAGCACGTGTTCAAACAATTAATACACGTCGTGATTTGTAGACCCTACAGTGTCTATCTCTCACAGTTCCCTTTATATCATACGATTTAATTACGCTTAGCAGTGAGTAGCACAAAGATGACTAAAGTTACGGTATTGTCACTCTTTGCTCTTCTCTTTCTCGTATTACTCTTCACTAAGTCATGGGCTAAGTCTGAAGAGTTTGATGAAGAGTCGGACGAAGAAAACGACGTCGCTGCTGTACCTTCATGTTGCGGGTTCTCGTCGCCTCTTCTGATCAAGAAAGATCAATGGAAACCAATTTTTTCGACCAAGTTCGGACACATCTCAACCGTTCAAATCGGCGAGGGATGCGGTGGGATGGGACCTTACATAATACACTCCATAACGTTGGAGCCAAACGCTCTTTTGCTCCCTCTTCTTCTTCATTCAGACATGGTCTTCTTTGTCGACTCTGGTACATATCATTTTCATTTATGTGGTTCGGTTTGGTTTACGGATCAGTTTTGCGGTTTGGTTCGTATTAGGTTAAAAACGGTTTTGTGATTATATATATAGGAAGTGGGATTCTGAATTGGGTTGAGGAGGAAGCGACGAGTACTGAGATAAGACTAGGGGACGTTTACAGGCTACGTCCCGGTACAGTTTTCTACTTACAGAGCAAACCGGTGGATGTCTTTCTTGGAACCAAACTTAGGGTTTACGCAATCTTCTCAAACACCGAGGAGTGTTTACATGTAAGATATTATAATTCCTTTTTCAGTTTATTTGATGTTCAAAAAAAAAATATTAATCTCTCTGTGTAACCAACCAATTGCATTTTTACTACTTTTTTATAACTAAAAACTATATTAAAATGATATTTTAATGTTATTTTCGAGAATAAAAAAGATTTTTAATATATGCGCATTAGTGTAAAACTTCATCTAATATAAAACAGAGAGTATTTGTTACAAAAGAGCTGAAGTTTTCACTATTCTAGATAAAAATTTAATGGTGGTTGAGATTTGTGATCAATTACTTAACACTATTTTTTGGTTGAAATTATTTTTGTTTTATGATGATATTGTGTATAAAATTTTACTTAAAAAAAAAGGAAAAATTCCTTAAAAATACACGAACTGAATTTTTTTTGCTAAAAAAATACACCAACTTTTTAGGTAAAAATACACCAACATAGTTGTTGTACATGAATACATTACTCTGTGTGTGTAAACTCTCAGTTACTTTTATCTGTAGAATACAAGAACATTCAGTTTCTTGTTACATTTTATGGTAAGATAGTGAGGTCTATAGAACTGATGAAAAAAAACTAACATGGCCTGAGCGATATGACAGAACATTAATGGTGCAGCTATACGGATTTGCAGGAGGACTCTAACATCTTCTTTGACAATCTAAATTCTTGGACAATTTTAATTTTTCGAAGATAATAATAAATAAATAAATAAAAATGCTGGAAACACCAGAAGTAAGAAAGAAAATAAAACATATGCTAGAAACACCCGAAGTAAGAAAGAAAATAAATCATAACTCATGTCTTCTTTCAAATATAAAATAGCAGAGTTTTACGATGATCTACCAAAACTCTTGTCGAATCCCTAAGAAATATGAAATATAAAATAATTAAAAAATTGATAACTCAAATATAAATAGCATAGAGATGAATTATTTACCTGAAGTAGTTGTGAGAAAGAAAACTCATTATGTAAAGTAGGACTAGTGGCATCAACAGATAAATGGGTTTCAGGAGGAAGAGCTGAGTCTTGATATTTATGTATATATAGTGATTAAGTCTTAAAATTCGATTAAAATTTTTAAAAAACAAAAAAAATATATATATCAAATACCTGAAATGACAACTTCTTCTTTGCTGTAGCATTACTCGATGATTTTGATATACCACGAGGTTTCGTTTCAAGTACACTCAAATATCAACCATGGCGTCCGACTTTTTTGTTCTTTGGTCGTCCAGGAGGATTTTTTCTTTTTATACCACGTGCATTTAGAACTTCTTCTTCTTCGTCTTCTTCCTCAGGGAGCATCCATTTATTAGCTTTCACAAGATCCTTTTTTGTTTTCACCAATTTTTCGAGCAACTGAAAAGCAGCTTCATCTGCACACAATGTCAATTCTTGATGTTCAGCAGCAACAGATGCGATATCACGGAAAGTATGACATAAATGACTATATCGCTTTCCGATCGATTGCTCCACTGTCTCATTAGATGTCGCTGAATGATAAAAAGATAAGGTTCGTGTTTTAGCCTCTTTACTCCATCGATTCAGAATGTATTTAGGCGGAATTCTTCTAACATCCTTCTTGGTCAATACTTTTAACGCATGGCGACATAAGATTCCAGCAGAAGAAAACTTCATGCGACTACACAGAACTGGAGATTCAAACTTGACAAACAAAGCTTCAATCCTATCTTATATGTGGCTAACGAAGAATATGTGGCTAACGAAGAAGAAGAAGCTGATGGAGATCACGATTCTCCTTTTGTCTATGTGGGCAACGAAGAAGAAGACGTCGACGGCGTGAATAGGTAACCGTCTTCTTTTCTTTTTTTTTAGCTATTTTTTTTTTTTAATTTTAACACATTTTTTTCATTAATCCTACATGGCAATTTGATTGGTTTTGAGGGTTGAGGTGAACTATAAAATTCACCATAGGGGGTGAAGGGAAGTTTTGTTATTTAGATAAACAGGAGCCTTGAACTTATCTATTAAATCTGGATAGAAGATGTTAAACTTGTATCCTTGAACGAATTTTGGAGGCGGGTTGTCGTGATCGTAGTGCGTTTTGTTATACTTATTCCAAACGTAACCTGTGTGAACTTGGTTGGAATACGTTGGTTTTCTTGGCCGGTACTTGTCATGCCACCAGTATACCTCGGAATCAAGGTTCATTTCAGCACTAGAGTCTAATACAGCATCACTTTCCTCCATTGGAAACGAAATTTCTGAAATATCTTATGAAATTTTTCTCCATTAGATCTATATTTATAGTGAATGACAATCCACTTTACCATATGGGATATTGAAACACAAACTTAATTTAAATAGAAACCTTCCTCTTTTATTCTAGGTTTCCTTTGTATGTTTATCTTTTAACTTATTAAACAATAATTAATATGTTAAGTTCCTCAAGCTTTGAATAAAGTCGTTTTCTTCTTCTAATATTATCTTTGAGAATCCACATCCCATATATATACGTTATCTATTTATTCTTTTGGGTTAAAATATATTGGAAATCTATAACTTTTTGCCTTTTTTCCAAAAAGGATATAATTCCAATTATTTTAGTCAAAAAGATAATTATCTTAATTTCTCTTTAATTCAGTTACACATAATTTGAACTAGTCAAAACTTAAATTATTGAGCAAAGCGGAGCTCCAGTTCTGAGGACACCGGAGATGGAGACGGATTCAAAGCGAAGATCCAAAAGGTCAACCTAGGTTTCTTTAACATAAGATGATTATATAACATATGGTTCCCTAATATTTTATTATTTCGACGCAATTGATATAAAGGTATTTAAATGATGTAAAAGAGTCTTTTTAAGCCTAAATCCCAACTTTTAATATTGAATACGTATATTATTATGTTCACTTTTAGATTGAAATCTCTCCATTCTATTTTTGTTTCTTATTGGTGACAAGATGCTTAAGGTTACTGATTCTGGAGCTTACTTATGATGATCGATCAAGTGTTAGGTTAATTAATTACACTACATCTTAGAGGTACTTGTCTCTATGTTTCAATGACATTGTAGAATGTGATTCAGTAGTTTCTCTCTTCTCAGCTATAGCTTTCAGTTTTGTTTCTTGCAAAATCCCACATGTACAAGAGGTTTAGTGTTAAGCATGGTAGAGCTTCCATCATTCCAAAGATGTACGAGAAGTAGATGGTGATCTGAATAGCTCGTAGGAGCTAATTTGTTTGAGATTCCATCACTCAGCTAACCGGTAGGCTCGTCCACAAGTAATTTTACTATTGCACATAAGACAATTTGCAATAATCAAATTATTTTCTGCATGATAATAATGCACAATATGACTCTTTAGTATTTTAATAAATTTTTCCAAAAAAAATTTTTTATTGAACACATTTTTTTCTAAATGATTTTTTGTAACTAAATTTATCAAAATATTGACTAATTGTTTATCGAACACTTTCGTTGAAAAGTATTATCGAAAGGTCCAAAATAAACTTTTGACGAAAAAGTCCAATAAGTCACTCGTCCGCAAACAGTACTGTGGAATACATTTCCTTTCAAATGGTGAGACTTATGGAAAACATAACAGTCCACTTATATTATAATAGAAAAGTTAACTTAACTTAGCGATCAAAAATAAAATTTTAATAAGCTCGCAATTTTAGATTTATAATAATAATAAATAATAGTAATTCTAACATATCACTACATAATTTAATGATTTATTTGAATACATATAAAGAGGCCACCAAGGTTATGACATATCACTACATAATTTAATGATAATAATAATAAATAATAGTAATTCTAACATATCACTACATAATTTAATGATAGTTTAGGTAACTACGTTACCAGACAAGGTTATGACATTGCACACGATGTTTATATATATTAGTCAAAGATATTATAAACTTTGCAGAAAATATCATAAACAATGCATAGACTTTTCTTAGATCTTTTGTCCTCAAGTTTTTATTAATTTTAGTAAATATATTTTCAACAAAGTATTATTTTCAAGATCAAATCAAATTAATTACTCAAGATATTTTTTCTTATATCCGACCCATTTAGTATAGTCGCAAAATGTAGGTGTCAGGAGACTCAGGACTGTATAGTTTGTAGTGGTGTGGACTGTGGATATAAATTCATTTAACTATTGTTGGATTATATTAAGCTACTAAACTAGCGTATTACTTTCAATTGGCTGTATAAAAATCCTGTTTATAGGTGTGAATTAATGATTACAATTTACAAACATCTGTTTTGTGTTCATCAAGACTTGCTTAGTATTTGTTGTATGTATGTAATCCGAGAAACGTGATGTATGTATGAGCTTCCCAAATCAGACTTTTGGGATTAATCTTATGAAAACTAAAAGAAAAGATGAACAACTAACTTTAATCATATGATGTAAACATGACATTAAGTTTTCAAAATCTTAGGCAGACATATTTGGCTTTTCGTAGGATTCAAAGTCTTATTAATCAACCCTGTTAGCGTTTCTTAAATCCAAATAGCCACTTCACTTTCCCATTAAATAATCAAAAAATTCAAACTTCTGAAAAATTATGAAAATGGACCCATGATGTTTTACACAGTACTCTCCATAGTTGACCTCGAATTAATGAGTCCAGCCATAACATGAGTTTGGTTACACATTGACATCAAAACATTCACGAGGATAAAAACAAAAAGCAGGTATTAAAAAAATAGTTCTTATCCAATTATAGCAGACTCTCTGCCCATATCTTTTTCATTAAATCTACAAAATATCTTAGCTTGTCAAACTTTACGTTTAACTACGACCAAAATGCCAGCTTGGTTAAAGATATGTTCTTATCCAAAATTAAAAAGTTAACTAGTATTAGGGTAACTGATCCACGTTTAGATACATCAGACTTCCAAATTTAGAGTCAGGTCCAGCTGTTATCACACATGTACTAACTTAATTAGGGTTTGTAATTAGAATCTCTGATCGGGTCTTCAGTACTTTTTGTCACAAAACAAACTTCTATAAATATATAAAAATCTAAAAAAGATGTGGATGACTCTTGTCCATTGGATTCAAATAACTAAATCCTCTCTTTCAAACCTACTTGTGGCTATCACGAGTACAGTCTTCTCTGTGTTGTCATCTATTCTTTGCTATATATAATCAACGAATCTTCTTTGGTAGTGAGATAGAGATCACCAAACACATAACTAACTTTCAGACAAAAGCTTACAACTAGGAGAGACATTAGTTAAAGTTTGTATACTCTATAGTTTTCTAATCACGTGGTGGTGAATAATTAATCATGGCCGATCAAATCTCCAGCGAGAATACGACCGAAAGTCCGACCAAGAAGCCGACCGAGGAGAACACCGGAGTTAATAGATATGCACTTCAATGTGCTATTGTCGCATCTATCGTCTCCATCATCTTTGGTTACGGTAAGTATATTATAAGAAAATATTAAGCAAAATAAACAAAACTTATAATTTTAGTTTAGCTCCATAGGTATTTTAATATGTATAGCTGAGCTGTTAATTTTTTGTAATATTCGTATACATGTATAAGAATATATTTGCTAGAACCTACTGAAAAAAAAACAAATATTTCATGGTTACTATTATTACTTTTTATAAGAATCATGGTGTTATATATTACTTATTATTATTCTTTTTGTGATCATAAGAATTGATATGAATACGTTGTGTATATATAGATACTGGAGTTATGAGCGGAGCCATGGTGTTTATAGAAGAAGAGTTAAAAACAAACGAAGTACAAATTGAAGTTCTCACCGGAATTCTCAACCTCTGTGCCCTCGTCGGATCATTACTCGCCGGAAGAACGTCAGACATAATCGGACGACGTTACACAATCGTGTTAGCCTCAATACTCTTCATGTTGGGCTCAATACTAATGGGCTGGGGCCCAAGTTACCCCGTTCTCCTCACCGGTCGATGCACGGCCGGTCTAGGAGTCGGTTTCGCCCTAATGGTTGCACCGGTTTACTCGGCCGAGATAGCAACCGCTTCACATAGAGGACTCTTAGCTTCTCTACCACATCTTTGCATCAGTATAGGGATTTTACTAGGTTACCTAGTGAATTACTTCTTCTCCAAGTTACCTATGCATATCGGTTGGAGACTGATGCTAGGTATAGCGGCGGTCCCGTCGCTGGTACTAGCCTTCGGGATCTTGAAAATGCCGGAGTCTCCACGGTGGTTGATTCTACAAGGACGTCTCGGAGAAGGCAAGAGGATACTAGACTTGGTTTCAAACTCGCCTGAAGAAGCTGAACTTAGGTTTCAGGACATTAAAACCGCCGCGGGAATCGATCCTAAATGTAAAGAAGAGGTTGTGACGATGGAGAACAAGAAGACACACGGTGAAGGTGTCTGGAAAGAGCTTATCTTAAGACCTACTCCTGCGGTGAGAAGAGTTCTTTTGACAGCCCTAGGAATTCATTTCTTCCAACACGCGACAGGTATCGAAGCTGTGTTGCTTTACGGTCCGAAGATCTTTAAAAAAGCAGGGATCACGACGAAAGACAAGCTTTTCTTGGTCACAATCGGTGTCGGAATCATGAAAACGACGTTTATTTTCACGGCGACTTTCTTGCTTGACAAGGTAGGTCGTAGGAAGCTTTTGTTGACCAGCGTTGGAGGAATGATTGGCGCGTTGACAATGCTAGGGTTTGGGCTTACAATGGCCCAACATTCTGGCGGGAAACTAGTTTGGGCTTTGGTTTTAAGTATAGTCTCGGCTTATAGTTTCGTGGCCTTTTTCTCTATTGGGCTTGGCCCAATAACTTGGGTGTACAGCTCTGAGGTCTTCCCGTTGAAGCTTAGGGCGCAAGGGGCGAGTCTTGGCGTTGCGGTGAATAGAGTGATGAACGCTACCGTGTCCATGTCGTTTTTGTCGTTGTCCAGGGCGATTACGACCGGTGGAGCTTTCTTTATGTTTGCTGGAATCGCGGCGGTGGCGTGGAACTTCTTCTTCTTCCTTATGCCGGAGACGAAAGGAAAGTCGCTTGAAGAGATTGAAGCGCTTTTTCAAAGAGACGGTGATCATAAAGTACGCGGCGAAAACAATGCAGCTTAGTGTAATTTTTTTTCATTTTCTTTTATGTTGTCTTGATACGACTGCGTTTTAACGTGGTGTCTTGATACGACGCCGTTTGGATGTTCGTTGTAATCAAGTTATATGAATTGGGCCTTGGGCTTTGTAATAGCCCAATCACTTTCGTGACCGTTATATACTTTTGACTTTTTGCTATTAGGCAAATTTGGAAAATAAACAAAATAAAAAAATCTGGAAGAGTCGTGAAGGAAATTGCGAGGAATATTCCGTTTTTTCAAATAAAAGAAAACGTGTTATAAGGAATTGGTAAAACGCCAACAACCCATAGTTGCTGTCCACTTTCCTTTAAAATCATTTTTTTTTCTTTTATTATAAAACATCCACCGTTGATCTTATATGTAACTATTCAATCTCGTCCGTTGATTAGGCCTAACTCTGTGTATAAAGATAACGCATTCACCTCCTTAGGTTTCCATATTATTATTATTCTTTTGTGTTCATCGTTATCTCTAAGATCTTTCTTCTATGACGACTTATTCGAGTCTATCCGATTCAGATCAATCCGCTCCGGTTTCGATCCATGGCGTAAGAAGGATCTTAGCGGCTGAGATCTCAAAGGATCGGTTGAATTAGCTGGTTGATAACCGATTCTCAATTCGATTTGATTGTTTGTGATAGTAATGATTTATTCTATTCGGAATTCACAGATCTGATGTAGGACCGTGATTCATGATCTCGGCAGTGAGATTCGTTCGTCATTAGATCTGTAATCGTCGTTGCGATGATGGATCATCGACTATCGATTCTGGAGAAAGGAGCGGTTGAAGAAGAGGGAAGAGGCAGAGGAGGAAGATATGTGGTTTGATATGAAGGATGTAGGAGATGTTTGGTAAAGGACGAAAAAGCCCCTGATGAGAGAGAGGGGCTTTGAGTTTCTGAATTAGCATCTTTGTCATCCTGACCTTTGCCATGACAGGTGCGCTTGCATGGCAGGTCACCCAAAACATATATCCCTAATAAAAAAAAAGAATAGTTTCGTGTTGTTTGTGAGGGGGAGTTCGCACGGGATTTTCTAGCCCGGGTTCTCCCCCTCACCTTGTGTCTTGCATCTCGTTCTCACACATCTCTCTCTAGTTCCTTTTTGATCACAAAGGCAACAAAATATTTCGACGCGGCCTAATCCCACATACTCCCTGCAGAGACAACCCAAGGTACTTTTAATTTTTAGTTTGAATTCTTCCTTGAGCTGCGAAGACATAATTTATCTAATATCAAACCGGCGTTAATTCTAAGTAATGGCGGAGTAAGGATCATTACTAATCAAAAATTCGATTACGGACATTTGTTTTTATAAAATATGAACAAATTTCATATAGTACTACTAACTATTAATGTTAATTTGTGCTACTATCAATTATATTAATTCCTTAGCTTGCTATATTACTCATGCTCTCTGTATACATGTACTTTGGAAAACTTCGCTATTTGAAAATTGTACCTGCTTTATATACTTTTACATGAAGAAGAATCATCAGATGTATTTCTTCGGCAGCTGTTGTAAGCCATTGTACCTTTATCTTGAATATTATAGTATTTGCGAATGGATTGAAAGCGTTTGTGATGTTCCCCGGCTGTATTGTTATATCCAAAGATGCTATTGGATGATTCTGAGGTATCCTGAACAAGCAAGTTTTCTTCTTTTTGTACTATAGATCCACAGCCCATGTTACCAAGTCGTGTCAATTCTTTATTCTTGATTCGATGTAAACGTTGAACTGTGGTTTTTGTTTCTTTGGAAATAGTAATTACAGTTTGAAATAGGAACTACACATTATTTGCAGTATTAGCTTTAATGTTATTATATAATGATGCTATAGTTAAAAGCAGGCTTCAAAACTTGATCCGTATATCTAATGGAAAGTTGACTTTGTCACTTAATTGTGGTTAATACGTTTTTTTTTTTTATTAGGAATGTGAAGAGAGATTGGAGCAGACATGTCTATCATAAGAAGTCCAGGCATCTTAACTAAGCGGGCAAGGTTTGCATTAGTAGATCTGTAAGCTCAAAATTGTAGAGCTCTCTTTACGAGAGGTTGGTGGTTCGAATCCACCCAGATCTGTCTACTTTTGTATCTTTTTCACCCTTTTTACATTGTCTAAACTTTGAAATCAATTTGGCTATGACCTATCAGTGTTATTGCTCCCAGGGCATGTGAAAGACTAAATGTCTTTGTGAAAGACTACATTATCTTTAATTATGAATTCAGTTTGGTTATGACAATATCAGTGTTATTGCACGTATTATTAGGGCATGTGGAAAACTAAATGGCTTCAATATAGGACCTCTTTTTGGTTTGTCAATTGGCACGAGGGAAAGAGGAATTGGTTAGCGGTGAAGCAGTGAAGATGATTAACTACGTGACTTGGATTACAAGCAACTAAGCAATGGCTCTTAACCACAAACGGTCACACAAAAGAAACTTAATATGACCATGTCTATGATGATCTGGACTTTATTTTTGGACATTGAAACGAAAAATAAAAGAAAAGAACAGTGATTGGGCACTCCTGTGAAAAGGAATGAATTAGCAGATGGACCAAATGGACTTTCATAGTTTATCTCCTGTGAGCTCTATGAAGATCACTCCAAAGCAGTCTACTTTCTGCCGAGAGTTTGATGATGATCACTATGATTTACTGGCTAGATCATGTTGTATGTTTGGTCAATGGTGGTGTCGTTGTGACTGCGGGCTAGTAAAATTGATATGGAATGCTAAAGTTTTGATGTGGCAATTTAAACTATTGACAATGCAACTGCCCCAACTTATTACTCGATGAGTTGTTTTTTTTTTTTTTTGGTTTATAACAAGACGAATTATGTTACCTGTCTTCTCGAGACGACTCCATCGTGAATAATATTCTTTTGAGATATTAAAAAAAGTTTTCTTGAAAAAAACTTCAATCTCTTTTTTGCAATTTAATCCACAAAATTAAACCATGGCTCTTCTAAAGTTCCTCATAAATGTACATGAATTTACAATTTCTAGTGGAATCCTTTTTAAAAGATAAAAATAATTGCTTCTTGAAAATATAAGAAAAATAGCACAAGAAAAACGAAGGATTAAACTATACCAAGCGTAAGAGTAACTGTGTAAGGCATACATACTGAAAAGGTTATACAGTGGTACAAGTATCACTCGTTCATTTACCCGAGAGAACATTCAGAACGTTTTTGAAAAGAACACACAGGTATCTTCATGTGAAATTTAAATTTAAAAAACTTACATAAATGCCACTAAAAACATTTAAAAGATGTGAAATAAGAGTAAATTAAATACTTTGGCCAAGGCTAAGAAATTGAATGGAAAAAACCAAGGTGACGATGATTCATCACATCGTAAAATCGTGGACAAGGCTGGCCCGCTCAGCTACGTTAATCCTCCAAGACAAGAATGGGTCGGTCGTGACGTCATGATTGTCGTCTCTGACATCATTAACAAAAAAATATTCGTTGTTCGCCGGCGAGTAATAAGGAACTGTTTCTGTATTTTGATGTTGGTGATGAATCCAAGGCGACGATGAATCATAATGACTATTATTGTTGTTGTTGTTATTGTAATAATAATTTGCACTTCCCTGATGATCTAAAGCCGGAATGCCAGCCGCCGCCGTTGATCTTCCGCCGGAATTAGAGTTACCGGCGGCCGATGCACGTCTCTCTTCCTTCTTGAATCGGATTCCACACGCATTGCACAATGACTGGCCAAATTTAAAATAACAAAGTTATAATGGACCATATAAATATCGATGTAATTAGTACATATTCCCTCCGTTCGATAATATAAAATGTTTCAGAGAAAATCAATGTTTCAAAATATAAAATATTTTGATACTTTTAAGATACTTTAACTTTATAAAAACCAGATTAATCAATAATATTTTAGTTTATTATTTATGATTGATTAATTTATTTTAAATTTATATTATTAATGATGTTATCTTTTAAAAAGTGAAGTTTGTTAATTCTTTTGTTTTGGATAAAACATCTTATTGTGGAACGGAGGGTATTATATACCTTGGGACCTCTCGGACCGTTTCTCCAAAGAGGAGTAGAAGTGGTATCACAGTTAGCGCAACGGCGAGCCAATAGGTTATTTCCGCCGCCGCTACCACCTTTCTTGCCACCGTGCAAGAAGTCCCATGAGCCTAAGGCGTTGGACATATTGTTGGAAGTGTGAGAAGAGAATCTACGGTCATCGTCGTCGTTGCATAGGCGAGTTGATGGAGTTCCAAGAGAAAGAGTGCAGTCAACAGAAGCATAAGGAGAGGAGTGATGAACAACATCGTTTTCAGAGGAGAAGAACATTGAGAAACCCATCATTAAACGTAGGTATATGATCGTAGAAACCCTAGAAGTAACTCTTGTTTTGAAAGAGAAAAAGAGGTGTGTGTTTGTGTATGTTTTGTTTGGTGATTATAAGAAAACTTTGAAAGAGGAGTCAGCTTGAAAACAAAGGAATACACGTTGCTGTTGTGATGAGGAGACAGGAGAGAGTATTTATAGAGCTTTGGTATAACTCGACAAAAATAGCAAAACTTGGTCCCGGTGTTATATTATATGTAACGTATAACTGAATCCATATTGTTTTTTTTTTCTTTTTCGGTTTATTCTCTAGATTTAGATGTGTTTTGCTTTTCTTTTGTCTAAAAAGATGTGTTGGGTCTTTGGTTCAGTTCGAAGAGAATCTTTTTGTTTAAGTTACGTTTTCCGGATAAAAATGGCTGGTTGGTGATCAAAATGTAATAAGTCTAGTAATTTTATACATTGAAAATCAACTTAAGTAAAAATGAAGTCACGTATACAAAACTGACCGCTTAAGTAGTTAGTGTAGCATATACATTAAGCTGTTTTACAATATCTTTTGAACTAGTTTTCTAATTAATCTCTCATACTATCGAAATTTCTCAATGTTTTTTTTTTAGCATTCTTTAAAAATAAAATCTTTTAAAGTATTCCACGTTCATTTTGTTTCTAAATGATAAAAAGTGTATATACATGTATGCTCCTATTAAATCAATAAGTAGATTTGGTTTTGGACAGCAAATTAAGGTTAAAAATCATTATATTTGTGACATTGGAAGTAATATATCTCACCTTAAACAATACTTTTTGCACGGACGAAATGTCGTTAACACTGCTAAGCAAACTACAGTATTATAAATCAATTAAAGAAGAGATTGTCGATTTATTTATTAAAATGGTAAAGTAGGATACAATAATGACAAATTCAATCTGAAGTTTAAGTGTAGGGTTGAGAGACAGAATGTAGTCAAAAGAGGACCACGTGACTGGGGGATGTCACGGTCTTCTAAGGATCTGGTCTCTCTCTCTCTCCGATCACGATCATCTATCTATCTCCAAAGCCGAATATTTCATCCCCTTCTTCCACACGTTATCGCTTGCTTCACCATATCGACGTGTACTACTTACTCTCCATTTTACTCTCATTTTCTGCATGAGTCTTTTTATATATGTCATTGTGGTGATAATGTTAACCGCATTGATGTTAATTAAGTATACAACAAATTCTAATCTGTGTGATAATAAGACTCAATTCTTATTAAGTTTAATTATGCCGTTCAGCAACGTCCGTTTAGTATTCCATATTCAAAGATATAGCAATCATTTATATATAACACTCATTTTCAATTTAATCTTTGATGAATTGTCTTGTATGCATTTGAACATTGTCATTGTCACGATAGTTGTGGCCAATGCATGAGAGATATTAATGGTCAAGATTGGTGCTTTTAAGGATTCAAGGAATAAAACTAGCCAATGTTCAGGCTGGAAGTGAAATATAAAGGGATAAAGGTAAAGGTTACCCAGTTGAGATACTTTGCAATGATTTAAAAGCAACAACATTGTGTTCTTTTTTCAGCTTGGTGGAGATAGATTCTGTTGATTAGTCAAAGAAGCAAACTCCAACTCGAATTTAAAATATAAAATAAAAAGGGTACAAAGAGAATGAACCCATCAAATGAGTGCAGACTGTAGCTCTACAAAAGCTCTTATTTCTTTATCATTTATCATCTTTTCTTTTATGTTTTTCATATAGTTTGCAAAATGAGTCTGAATGTCTGATCTAAGCGGAAAACAGTTTGATCAAAGGGTACGTAGACTCATTACGGAAGAGCAAAAATCAGATTATGAAGCAAGTTTTTGAACTGTCTTTATTGGTACTATATAACCAACGATTAATTAATCCTGACCTAAAAAAGTACAATTTTAATTTTTTGGATTGACAATTCATATTATAAGCTTCATCTTATATTTTTGATGGATTTTTTTTAACACATTCCCCCAAAACTTTTCTAGCCGAACCTTAGCATCGTTTTGTATGTTTATGTCGATTTTGGATCAAATTAAGACTGATATTTGTTCCTTTTACTATAAATATTAAGTTACATATATAGATCTGTTGATGTAAGATGTCCGTTTTGAAGTAGTCGCTGAAATAGTTGCTGAAACAGACGTTGTGTTGAGTGGTGAAGACTATGTGGAGTCAAGATGCTCAGCTAGAGTCGTGTAAATTTGGAGAGCAAAAGAGTATCTTGGAAAAAAGACAAGAAGAATAAACTTGGGAAGCAAGTTTATGACTTAAAGTAAAAAGAATAAGTGCATTTCAAAAAAAAGAAAGTTACACTTAAAATTATGGAAGATGTCCATATTGTGTTTCTTGGAGACTAGGGTTTCGGGAACTTGGAGAATAACTATAAGATATCAAGGAATCGTCTGTAGAGAGACAGAGACACAAAGGCTGATCTTAGAGAGAGAAGCTCTTGAAAGTGTTTTTGGGTCGTGCTGAAGCAGTGGTTGAAATACTTGACGGTAGAAAGACATAAACGTGTAGCTTATGAATCTTTCAGTGGCGTGTGTTAGGGTGTTAACACTAGACGTGTAAAAGCTGATAAGCAAGTCTTATAATAGAATGTGAGAAGAAAATTCTAATAAAGCATATGTGTTTGTTTGTATTGTTTTGTCTCTTGACTTTCTGCAGTACTATATTGTGGTGTCATCTTTGCACTAACAAGATCTTTTAAATTAACGGTCACCATTTTCATTGCATGCAAACAAAATCAACATTTTTTCAAGGAAGAATATCCAATACATAAAATTTTCAAAGAAGATTCAATATATAAACTTAATTATTATATATGTATGAATATTAAGATTATATCTTTTCGAAAATACATTGGTGTGAAGAACAACTTAAAAAGAAAACAAGAAAATAAGATTGGAGAAGCTAAGGAGAACTTGATTTTTCTAAGATATCACAGTATTACATAGAACTTTTTAACATAAATGCGGTGTCGTCAACTAGTCTTTTTAAATTACCCATCAACTAAGTTTGTAGTACGCAAACAAAAATAATAATCAATCGAGTTTTAAGATTAAAAAACAATCATCTTGTTGGAGGACGTGTGCCGCCAAACATGAACAGACAAACATACGTGTAAGGGGAGGGAGTATGATGAATGAAGATTTAAAGAACATCAAGAGACCCAGAGAGAGAGAGGGAACAAAGAGAATCGGATCGGTCTTGAGATTGATGTTTTTTGGTTCAATTCAGACGACCAAACCGCTTTCCCAAAATGTGATTCACTCTCAAACACACACACTTTGACAATTTGCTTCTTGGAACACCAAACTTAACGATTACTCCGAGACACTAAGTGCTCGACTTTGTAATTTCACATTTCCTTGTCGTGTCTCTTCACTCACGTGAGTTCTGATCTTATTCTAGTCTGCACCCTCCATTTGAATGTATTTTATAAAGTAGGTGAATAAAGTATTTTAAATTAGTAAAGTATTTTAAATTAGTAATGTATTTTGAAAATATAAAGTACATTACTTGGTATATTATAAAAATTATGGTGCAATGTAATTGTTGTGCATGCATGCAAAAACTGGAGTAGTTTAATAGCAAGATACACGGCATACCTAAGGTGGTTTAGACGTTTACTCTTATCAAAATATTCTATTATGCAAAGCAACAAAACTCAACTGGTATGCAATTTTCTTTTTCTATCAATTATTTGATGTTGTTTGGCCAATTGTCTTTTATATAACTTAAGTAAGTTATATTACTAATTTAAGATGACCTCCTAAAGAACTACTAGCAATACCTCATATAATTCTCTGTAGCCGACCAAAAATGCATCTATCTAATAATATTCAATTTGTTCAAAATGATGCACTCCTTTGAAATGTTGAAATAAATTGCACATCAGACCGCGATAACATTCTTAGTGCCTACTTGAGCATATTAGTAATTTTGGGGTTACATGTTATAGGGTATGTTTTATTGGGAAATTGTATATACTTGTCAAAATAATTGCATGGTACAGTAACTTAAATCCGTAGGCTAGTCAGGCATATATTTTTAAATCAAAATAATCCAAATTTTAATTTATTTTGATAGATTAAATATCTTTGTTCAAAAGTTTTGATCATATGAAAACTTTGGGGCATTGTTCTGAAACCTTTAATCACTGTTTGGGCTTTCCTACCGTGGGCTCCTATACACTTACGATAGGCCAACTTTTATAGAATAGTGAAAACGGGAAATATAATGGGTCAATTCCAAATAATCAGAAGATATCTTATTAATATGACTTCCAAATAATACTTTTAAAATTTGAATTATTTTTTTCGAATTTATTTTCAATTTTTTGTTTGAAATCCAAAAATTTTTGTTAAAACTATTTTAAAATTTATTTATTTTTAAAAATTCTAAACTTTACCTCTCCCAAAAATTGACCTTCTATCTCTCAAATTTAGATTTTAACTCTAGATTAGTTAATTATAGAAATAATAAATATCTATTTACCTATTTGATAAAACATTTTGATCGTTTTTGATTTTTGAATGCTATTTTTGTAAAAATCTAAAACTCTACCTCTTCCAAATTTCACCTTCTATCTCTCAAATTTAAATATTAATTCCAGATTACTTAAGTGTAAGAATGTAAATATCTATTCGTAAAAAATAACCCTTTTATAGTCATTCTAGCTAGTTTTCATTTTAAAAATGCAACTAACTTAAATACCAAACTAGATTGAATTTTATTTTGGTTAATTCGGAAAGATTTAGGCTGAACCAAACAAACAAAAAGTTGAATTACCCAAACTAGCCAAAACCCTTATGCCTAATCTGATCCATTCAAAGTCAGAATGTGTATCAGTTGAAATTCATTCTTTATTGTTAAAAAATAAATAATAATTTGCACCATGTTTAGTTTAGGCAGTTTATATATGCTTTTCTAAAATACTAAACAAACAAAATACGCAAAATCATAAACTAATTTCCATCCACGGATTTTACAACAAGATCGAACAGGTTTTAATTTGTCAAGACTCAGACCAGCATATCGTTTTCACCCAAACACAAAAATAAAGAAGACAATAACAAACAATAAAGCTCAAAAAGCTCTCTACCCACTGGCAAACGAGAAAACGAAAAATTAGAACCAAAAAGATGGTGTAAGTCATCTTAGTTTAAGGGTTTGACTAGCTTATTCAAACGATTTCACTAAATGTTTATTAATGTTTCTATATCATAGTTTTGAAGAAAAAAATTCAAAATAATTGCATAAATTTTTTATCATGATGCAAAGAATATCATCAATTTGAGACGGTTCATATAATGAAATCGAAAATCTAATCTATTAAAACAGAAGTCATCATTTCACTTCATGTGTGATTTTTTAAATTGAGTCATTTCTTAAATAGTTATATTAATGAATTATTCTAATTGTATAATAATATCATAACAATAACTTGATTGCATTTTAGTCTTTTCTTTCCTAAACAACTAATTAAAATTTTAAAAGTATTGTTAATGAGATATTTTCCTGATTTTTTTTCATAAAAATATGATTCTTTTTTTTTATTTTAACGTGTGTTATTAGTTTTTATATTTAATTGTAGCTAAAATATGACAATGATTTTAATTAAAATGAGCATTATAAAACGTATTTAAAAAAATATTTTAGATTTATAAAAAATATTAATAATTATAAAAATATATTTAATTTTATTTTAGTGATAATAACAATTTAAGCAGATAATTTCAAAAAACTTTTAAAAAATTAAAAATATTTTTTTAGAAAGATCTATTTCTATTTCACATTAAGAAAAAATAATATTTTTCCAAACATACTGTATTTTAAGCAATTTATCAAATTATATTTTTTACTACAAAATTATTGTTAAGTATAATGTATTATAGTTTATTCATAAAAATTAGTTGTTATTGTTGTAACAATATCTCAAAAATTTATTTTCTATTATATAGGTCCGTTTTAATTTACTTCCATATAAATTCAAATTTATGAATAAAAAAAATATCTGAGTTACATAATAATTTTTTCAAAAATAAAATTTGTTACAAAAATACTCATTTTATAAAATGTATAGTGATAATATATAAGCATAAGAAGTATAGAATTATATAATATATAACACTATATTACAATAGGTTATTGAGAAATTCTGTTATGTAAATTATAATATTTTAGTATAGAAAGAACACTAAATATACTATCTTTTGAGAGCAATATAACATAATTTTTCTAGAAAATAGTTATCTGAATATTTTAGACTTAGGAAAATTGTATACTAGGCTAAAGATAATTGAATATCAATGATAATGATTTATTGAACTTAAAGATAGATAGTATATTGCGTACAAACAAAAATATATAGAAAAATATACAAATACGTGTTACATTTTAAAATAAATAATTTGATGAAAATAAGTATACACATTTAAATATGCGATTATAATATATACTATCTCTAAAATAGAAAAAATTGTATAACTAAATATATATGATAATTAACATCGGCGCGGTTGCGTGGGTCGAAATCTAGTAAATTCGACAAATATAATTGCCGTGTAGTGTTGTTTCTCCTGTTTTTTGTAATAGCATAATTAATCATCATCAAAAATAACTAAAAGGATGACTCTCGTATCTTCAATCTTCAATTTATAACAGAAAATAATTAGACCTGGTAACAATATTTTCAAACGTACATTAACTTGAATGGCAAGGAATGCGTCAGCTAACTAGTTCGGCTGCGGATACTGTTTCTCTTCTAATCCCCAGAACTTTGCGGTTTTGAGATCGTCTTCAAACATTTGTCTTGAGAACTCCTCATGATCATACTCTAGTGTTGCTTCTCCTCCAAACTCCTTGGGTAGATTCTCCATATCAAAATGTGATCTCATCAGCTCACCACTTGCTTTGTCTTTTGGGTACACAAAGTTCACCTTTTCAGCTGTTCTTGGGTCCAAGAAGTACTTAACTGCCTATAGGGTGTAAAGTCAATTAAAGAGATTTTTAAAATGTTATTGTGTAATGATGAATCTTTGTACCGTGTAACCTGCTTGGAAGAGTCTTGGAGGATTGTAGAGAAAGGACATACAAAGTCTCTCAGGGTAATGATTCTGTAGAATGTAGATAATGTCTCGTGTAGTTTTCATGGGAGCATTATTAGCCATGGACCAACCAGTAAAATCTATGAGCCAAGACATTTGTTCTTGTCCTTTGGGGAGATTAATGATTGCATTTTCAAGAAGATACACCAAGTGTCTGATATTACCTTCTGCTGACGTTGTATTCTGATTCATAAGATTAAATGAGAGACATTTTACATATAAAAGATTTTGATCTTTGTATAAAAAAAGAGATTCAAATATATTAAATTACCTGTAAACCTGGTCTCATTATAAGCACAGTTCTACCTTGACGATCACGAAAACTAGCTCTTGAAACTTTTCCAGTCTCACCTTCATGTGCTACTTCATGCTGGAGATAATCAGAGAATAAAATAAAATAAAATAAATGAATACCTCACTGATCTTTATATGTTGAAGTTACCCAAGGGATCTCATGAGGCTTGTATGTTGATCTCCATTTAAGAGTCTCCTCAATCATTTGCTTGGCGTCTTCAACATTCCAACTACGAGCATCCAAGTATCTCCTCAAGGAAGCATCAGAGCAGAAAACTAAACTATGTCCTGAGAGTGGTCCTAACGCAGATTTTAATTTGCTAACCTGAATGTTTGTAGAGGTCTTGTTAATTATTATAGTCACTAATGCTTAATGTAAATTACGTTAAATACTAAATTAACCTAGTTGCACCTTGTAATCTTGTTGAGAATCATCCTCAAGTTGGTGAGCACTCATGTTTGATTAAAAAATCTTCAATCTCTAAGGAGGACAGCTTCAAAGCCTAAAAACGGTAAAAATATAACATTTATATTTACTAATAACATAAATAAAAATCGAAATCAAGTTTCACAAAAACACAGAGATTTAATCCAATACGAGCAAAGATTAGAGAAATGGTAGGAGCCTTGTTCAATTCAATAACATGTACGATGGAGAAACAAGAACAGAATGAAAATCAAAATCAAAAATGCAAAGAGGATCTAACCTGATGATACGGATCTCTTTGTATTAGTGATCAGGAGAGATAAAACGATCAATGGGGTTTGGTCGTGACGCGAGTATTCCCACTTCTAGAGGACTCTAATAAAAAGGCTAGAAACGTAGAAAAAGACGTTAAACTAATATATGTGGCAGTTAAAATTAGTATAATATAATTTAGCATACTATTATATGGTTAAATATGTCATTTTCTTATTTAATGCAACAATTGGTTGCTTAGACGCATAACTAATTTATTTACACAAAATAAAACTCAAGACAGATGCTGGCAAACCAGAAAGAGAAGAGAAAAGGGAGAAATGAACTCGGCATGGATCAAACCAACCATCTGCTTATACTCTTTTTTTAATGAAAAAAAAAAAGAAAACTGGTAGTGAGATCTTCCAACATTCTCAAAAGAATGTTTCTCAAGGTTACTTGGGAGAACGTTTTGGCAATATAACTCTGGGTATTATTGGTTCTCACAATATTGATTATGATGGCCTTGATCTTTTTGATCAAAATAGAATGTTGGATTTGAATGAATTCAGGAGGCGACTCGAGGAGGCTGGCTTGACACGTGGAGAGATCTGCTCCATTAACGCGTCACGCGTCGAAACCGCCTCAACTTGACCGCCTCCATCTCGACGCGCCGGAGCAAAACACCATCGACTTCCTCATTCATCGGAGCTCAGCAACCGACAAACCTCCAACGAACCCATAACCGTTCTTCACCGCACTGTCATCACACCGGAGAATTCCATCGAACCTCGAGATCTCATCCAACTTTGAAACACTTCAAACCCTAGACACGCGAACCGAGAACCATCTCTTTTCTTCTTTGAAACTCGTCATCCCACCGGAGAGCTTCATCGTCAACCGAGAACTCATCCGCAGTGACCCCAACCGACCGAAACGACAACCAAACCGTACTTGACACCAATCGAACCTAGTAGCCTAAACTCAACGAATACCGGGTCACTAAATGGCAGCGCGGAGCTTTGCAAGCCTCTGCTCTCCATAACTGAAAGTCGGCGAAGGTGAATCTGAAGGAGACTCCCTTCCCGGAAGCTAAAGCCGGCAGCGGTGGATCTGAGTAAGCCTCCACCTCCCGGAAAACACCACACTAAACCTGCACACCACGGACCTCCAGACGAACGCGTCGTTACTCTAAAAACCGAGCCACCACTAGGGATGGAAACGGAACAAGAGCTTAGACAAGGCGGTCGTTGAAAAGACGGCGCAAGAGGAACGAAAAGGAACCACTACGACAGAAAGGAGAAGGCTCCAGCGCTGGCACGGATGCTCACGCGCCGGCCAAACGTCGGTTCCCAAAAGTAGATCTAACTCCTCTCTTTCTTCAACTGGACCAGTCGTTGCTATGAAAATCGTTCTTACCCTTAGTTATTTTAATTATTTATTGTAAGGATTTTTCTTGTATCGCGTGGAATTTTTTTATAATATGTTTCGCTTTGTTTTCTTGTTTTTTTTTGAATTGAATGTTAAATTTAATTAAAAAAAAGACTTTGTTACATTAATGTGTGTCCTTTCCTATAAAATTCTATACATAACAGAAAAACAGTTTGAAACGCTATCTTCAACTTCTTAAAACAGCCTCCTCAACATCCAAAACCCAAAATTAAAATATCCAGCTCTCACTTCTACTAGGTATCCAGCTCACACTCCTACTGAAATACTAATCCTCCTCACTCCTACTATGTAGCCAGCTCTCACTCCTACTAGGTAGCCAGCTCTCACTCCTACTAAAACTCAAAACACACTCCATCTCCTTATGAATCTATCTGGTTCTAAACCAGAAGATCATCCCGCCTTCAAACTCCTTGACTCCATTCCTCGGCATAATGGTAAATTTATTTTTCATGGTTTTATCAATCCTTCTGATCAAGAACATAGCTGGACTTGGATTCTCACCATGTCTTCTCCTGTTTCTTTCCATCCAAATCGCATGGATGGTAGACTGCCAAATATAACTCGTGATGAAGTGATGTAACTTACAAGCGTTCGAGTTCCTTGTTATAAGCCTTAGGATTCTCCTCCAATCAGCAGTGTACTCATCCCTCATCACTCCCTTCATTAGAGCTTCCCAAACTTGCTTCGAGAATGGACATTCAAAAAACAGGCGCTGCACAGTCTCCAATGGTTCCTGGCATAAAACAAAAGAATCATCGATACTCTCATTCCAGCTCTTCATTCTAGCCCATGTAGAAAGTATTCCATACATTGCTATCCACAAGATAAAAGCAAATTTCGGGGTTGCATGCTTAAACCATACAACTTGGTACCAATAGCAGTCTTGATACTTCTCTCTTATGTTCCACCAAGTATCTCGAGTGGAAAACTTCCTCTTATACTTGCCTTTCTCATCCTTCCACATAGACCAATCTTCCTCATGTACCAAGTTCTTTTTATAATTTTCAATTTCCGCCTCCACTTTATTATGAAGTTGAAAACGATGATGCCTTCTTCTATGTTTCATGTTGTCGTAAACCGTAGCAGTAAGTGGGATACCCAAGTCCATACAACCTCTGTCACCCAACACATCTATCAAATGACCCAAAGAAGGCCATTTTTCATGCCAAAAGGAATTCTTTTCCCATCCCTGATCTCAACACTATACAAAGCTTTTGCAATCTCTCTATATTTAAGAACTTTTCTCCACATCCACGAACCAGTTTGAGTATTGTCCTTTATCATCCAAATAGAACCCTTTATGATTAGATAAGTTTTCACCCAATTAACCCATAGAGAGTGAGAAGATAAGACACGCCAGATCAACTTCAAATAGCTCACCAAATTTACCTCCTTCAAAGGTCTAATCCCCAAACCTCCTTCAAGCTTTGGCTTGCTAATATCTGACCAGGAAATCTTAGCTTTCTTTCCGTTAAGATCAGGGCCTGACCAAAGGAATGCAGAGCAAATCCGTTCTATTTCTTTTATACAACAACTAGGAAGACGAAATGTTACCATCCAGAAATTTGTCAAACTCATAATCACAGAGTCTATTAGTTGTAACCTGGCCGCATAAGATAAAAACCTGCTTCTCCATGAACTTATTCTCTTCCTGATCTTCTCAATCAGTGGAAGATATTCCGTTACGGTCATGTTCTTCGTCAAAAGCGGAAGACCCAAATAGCGAACCGACAAATCCCCAGTAACAAATTGAAACTCTTCCAAAATCTCATCATCTCTCTGAGTAGTGGTACCAGCTTTAAACATAACTGATTTCTCCAGACTAATCTTCAAACCACTCATCTTATCAAATTCTTGTAACACTTTTAAGATCCCTTCAATAGTTTTCTTGGTCCCATCCGCAAATATCATCAGATCATCAGCAAAACACAAGTGAGTAAGATCAATATTCTTACATTTCGGATGATATCCAATTGCTCCCTTCTTAGCTGCTTCAGTAATCATCTTGGATAAGACATTCATGCAAACAACAAAAAGATACGGAGAAAGTGAACATACCTGTCTCAAACCCCTCTTACTCTGAAAGTATCATGCTAGCTCACTATTCACTTGCACAGAGAAAGATGCAGAAGTTACACAAATAGAAGTCCACTTTATGAACTTCTCCGGCAGTCCCATTGCTTTCAAAGTGTTTAGAAGGAAAGTCTATTGCACGGATTCGAATGCTTTCGAAATATCTATTTGCATAGCACAACGAGCAGATATCGAATCTTTGTGGTAATCTTTAACTAACTCAGTTGCTAGCAAGAAAATTTCCATAAGCAGACGGTCCTTGATGAAAGCTGACTGGTTTAGAGCAATACACTTGGGAAGGATGCTTTTTAACCTATTTGCAATGACTTTAGAGATCACCTTGTACATGACGTCGCAGCAAGAGATGGGTATGTAGTCTTTCATCATTTTCACTCCTTCCTTGCATGAAATGCGGGTAATATGGGTGGGCGTTTGGGTACCCGTTCGGGTTCGGGTCGGGTATTTTGGGTTTTCGGGTATTTCGGTATTGGGGTCTAGCACCCGTTCGGATATTTTTACATATCGGGTCGGGTTCGGATA
>JABAYD010027202.1:0-10679 GCA_014822095.1 Diplotaxis tenuifolia | reverse complement strand
AAGATCTTTTTTCGAGCCTTGGAAACATTCAGGAAGGCCAAGGTAAGAGCCTTCTCCACCTTCCTTATCTATACCCAGAATCCATTTAAAGCAGATGGAGTATTAGACAAAAAGTTATTGTTGTGTCATGAGTGTAATTCACGTAATTATTTTTTTTATTGCCTATTAATTGGCATTTATTAAATGATAATAGTAAATAATTTAGTTAGATTAGTAGTTATTATCTCAATGGCATAAGAGTGTAATTATTGAAGAAAACTAAGGGGTATTTCAAATTTGTATTCTAGTTTTAATAGATTAGATCATTTAGTTAGATTAGTAGTTATTATCCCAATGGCATAAGAGTGTAATTATTAAGGAAAACTAAGAGGTATTTCAAATTTGTACTCTAGTTTTAATAGATTAGATTTAATAGATTAGATATATTCTTTCGTTCTATGATTTGATCTTTGTAGATAATAAGTTGTGGATTCTTATCCCCTTTTTTTTGAAGATGGCGTCCTCGAGCCCTCAACATAGTCACGTCATTGAAGTTAATGTAGGTAAACCAGATGAAGAAAGAACAACACTTGGGGCAAGTAAAGCCTGTGGTGAAGCACCATGCGGGTTCTCAGATCTCAACAATGCTTCTGGTGATGCCGCTGAACGCAATGCTTCCATGCGAAAGCTCTGTATCGCTGTCGTGTTATGCCTTTTGTTCATGACTGTTGAGGTTTTTGGTGGGATCAAAGCTAATAGCTTGGCTATATTAACAGATGCAGCTCATCTCCTCTCTGATGTTGCTGCCTTTGCCATCTCCTTGTTCTCCTTGTGGGCTGCTGGCTGGGAAGCCACTCCTAGGCAGACTTATGGGTTTTTCAGGGTTGAGATTCTTGGAGTTCTTGTCTCTATCCAGCTCATTTGGTTGCTCACTGGTATTCTCGTCTATGAAGCCATTATCAGACTACTTACCGAGACCACTGAGGTTAATGGATTCCTTATGTTCCTTGTTGCTGCATTTGGACTACTTGTGAATATCATAATGGCTGTTCTGCTCGGCCATGATCATGGTCATGGACACAGCCATGGTCAAGACCATCACAGTCACGGTGGGGTGACTGTTACCACTCATCACCATCATGATCACGGTCATACTCATGGAGACGACAAGCACTACCACGCTCATGGGGATGGTACTGAGCAATTGCTGGATAAAGAGAAGAGAAAGAGGAATATCAATGCCCAAGGAGCTTATCTTCACGTACTTGTGACTCTATCCAGAGCGTTGGTGTTATGATCGGAGGAGCTATCATTTGGTACAACCCGGAATGGAAAATAGTTGATCTTATCTGCACTCTTGTCTTCTCGGTTATTGTCTTGGGAACAACCATCAACATGATTCGAAGCATTCTTGAGGTGTTGATGGAGAGACACCGAGAGAGATTGACGCTACAAAACTGGAGAAGGGTTTGCTGGAAATGGAAGAAGTGGTGGCTGTTCATGAGCTTCACATTTGGGCTATCACAGTGGGGAAAGTGTTGCTCGCTTGCCATGTTAATATCAGACCAGAAGCAGATGCAGATATGGTGCTTAACAAGGTCATTGATTACATCCGCAGGGAGTACAACATCAGTCATGTCACAATACAAATCGAGCGCTAAAGGAATATTCTGTATCAGCATTTCTCATTAGCAACGATAAAATCAATAAAAATTTTATATCTTTACATTTATTTGGGTCCTTGGGCAAATTTTTTTTTTAAAGTCTTAAATTTATATTTATTAAAAATGTAAATGTATTTTTAATTTTTTTATCATCAACACTTTTATAAATTTGAAATGAAAACAAATTATGTACACATAAAATATTTGAGGGCCTCTATCCAACTAAATTTAGTTTTTTTTTTTGACATCAAAAGGCGATTTTATTACTCAAAACACATGAGATGGCCTCGGAATCCAGACCGGAATAGAACAACCTACAAAATCCAAATGGCGATAAAAGGTACGAGCAGTCCTAGCTAAACCATCAGCAGCGTGATTCATTATCCGAGGTACATAAACAATCTTGAACTCTGGAGTTTCGTCTTCAGCTCTGTGAATTCTCCTAGCTCTGTAGAGAAGCTTGGCCATTCCTTTGGATTCTGGATCATTGAAATAACAGTCTTGCAGTCCGTCGCGAATTGTTGGCATCTTGCTGTCTGGATCATACTCTCCATTTCCCAGATTAAGGCTTCGAGCACTGCATGTAAGGGCGACAGGCGTGTTTCTCGGTTCTTCAGCCCTAAGAGCTGGTCATGTCCTGAACTATCCTTCCAAACCCAGCCATATCCACTATGTGCTGCGTCGCTGCCCAAGATCCATCCACGAGGCAGATGCTCTGCAAGTCTATCTGTATTTCGTCCGCGGTTTGAGTTTCCTCTGATGTCCTCTTGTTTGCGTTGAACCAAGCATTGCATTCACTTTCTGCATGTCTAACAAGTTCCAGTGGATCTCTCGATATACCTCTAAAGATTTTATCGTTCCTAGCCTTCCAAAGAAACCAAATGATCCATGGATATGGGTCTTTATCAAGGCTGGGGTCTTCAATTTCATTCTTCCTCCAGAACAGATAGTCTAAGTTTGTGAAGATGCTTGTTGCTGGAAATGTGCCAGGACACGACGGTGTCTTGGCCAAGGCCCATGCTTGCAAGGCTGGGGGGCATTCAAATATGGCATGATTAGCTGATTCATCTGATTCACCACATCTTGGGCGGTAATTGTCACATCGCATATGACGTCGAGTTAGGTTCCCTGTGACCGCAATATATCCAGAAGCCAGTTGCCATATAAGATGGCGAATCTTTTGTGGTGCCTGAATTTTCCATGCATGTGCCTTGAGGCAGGTCACACTTGGCTCTTCCACCATGTGTGTTGGCTCAGCATTAAGAATATTCCTCGCAACCCAATACCCTGATTTCACCGTGTACATCCCATGGTTCGTGTAGCTCCATCTATATTTGTCCTCTCTGTGAGTTTGACTTATGGCCAGACTCTGAATTAGAGGGATGTCCTCTAGATCAACGTAGTACTCAAGCATCGCCACGTTCCATACTTTTGGAGAGCCATGAATCAGGTCACTGACGAGCAGGCTTGGATTTACCATCGGGTGATTAGCTTTCGCAGGTCTTGATGGAACAGAGGGCAGCCATTGGTCTTCCCATACCCGTATTTGATATCCTGAGTGGACCTTCTGGTTAATTCCCAGCGTTAGAAGAGGTTTAGCGGCCATCAGACTTGTCCACACATAAGATGGGGAGTTTGCCTTTGATGACGCGCAATGGCGAGCACTGTCTATAATATCTGCCTCTTAATACTCTGGCGAGTAACGAGTCTGGAAACTGGAGCAATCTCCACAGCTGTTTCGCCAACAAAGCTAGGTTGAACTCGTGAATTAGCCTGATCCGATACATCCTTCGTCCTTTGGGATGCAAATCTTATCCAACTAAATTTAGTTATATTTAAAATTTTCTATATAAAAATATGTATATATAAAAATATTAAGTTCCTTAACTAATAAGATACGGGAGACACGTGTTTCGGCCTAGGCGGCCGCACTGACCGCCCTCCCTACTCAGCCGGCCTTTGTGCATACTTCGTCTTTTGTTACGATAGTTATAGTTATATGCAGTAATGGTTTGTTGAGCTCAAGTGAAGTTAGAAATCCTATCCAAAGAGATCTCCAAGATCACATGTCGCCACGTCAGCCCTCAGTCCTATCTATCTTGTTCTTCATTAAACTTAAAGAAAATAATATTAGGAACGGTTCTCATTGTTTCCGACAACGATTTTATCTGATTACATATTTTGGAAAACATGCAATCGACATGCTTCTATTGGTTCTAGGTGTTTTGAACTCAGGGGCGGAGCTATGCCCATTTTGAGTGAGGTAGTTGCTTACTATAATATTTGAAAATCTAATGTAATTGTGCACTATTTTTTCTGTAATGCCCCTGTTTATATTCAAAATTATACACTGATATTAAAATTTTAGCCCAGGTAAAAGTTACTTCTACATCCGCCACTGTTCGAACTTGTAGGCATTGTTTTGCAGGGTTGAGTTTCTTTCTACTTGATTCATCCTTGTACTTGTTATAGATTTTGAATTATTACCGAATTTAGCTTAACCTTTTTTGAGGATTTTTCATCATCACTATTGGATTTAGGATTAGCCCCAGCCCTATTTTGATGATTTCTTTTGTTTTTAAATGCTATATAGTGTTCCCATAATGAGATATGATTTTAGGAATTGAATTGCTACTTTACTTAAAATGCTATTAAATCTCGAGATTAGGTTCAGTCTGATTTGTTAGATTTTTTTGTTTGTGCACAACCAAAATTAATTCCTTGAAATTAGACCAGACCCGGTTCAGGGATCCGGTTTACAGCAAAATCTGCAAGAGTCTTTTTTGCAATAGAATCCTCAAAACAGAGTGATTCTCGACGATATAACCTAAAGGAAACAAACTCGAAAGAGAAAGACAAGAGATAGATATCAGAGATATGCCATGGAGATCGGAGAAGCTAGATCCTTCTTCAATTGCCGTCACCAACTGCAAAGAATCCAATTCGAACACCACGCATCTCATCTGAAAGGCGACAGCAAACTTCATCGCTGCGCGTATTGCTAGTCCTTTTGCCATGAGGGACGAGATCACAAACGCTTGAGGTTGATTGTGGTTTTATTCTCAACACAAATTATTTAAGCTTTTTACTTTCTGAAGCTTTCCCTACTCTATACTACCATTTTACACGTCACTCTTTCTCATACTTCACACATACACGTGGAAAAAAATACCAAAATAATCAAAGAACATATAAAGATGAGAAATAATTGGGGAATTCGTTCAAGTGCAGCCTTATCGTTTTCTCGTTTTCTCGTGAGACAGCGTTCATTGTTGGTAACTGCACCACTGGATGTCAATCACATCTTGCTATCAAGTGCCTCATCATGATTTCCCTAGTTTCTATATATCAATGTATGTACAATGCTATGATGCATATATAAAATATATTAGCCTTCTATCATTTTATCATGATAGGCATTTCCAATATAAAACATAGTATTTATTTAAAAGAGTACAAATATAATAGTATATGCATGGTTCGAAATAACACTGGTCAATTATCTTGGTTTTTCAGTGTCAAATCAAGTCATCTAGAACTTAGTATTTTCGACTTTGTCTATGGATCTGGAGCTCCTCACCAAAAGTTCTTACCGGAGAATATTTTGGTTTCTCATGGGTGTATCAACGTCGTTTTACTCGACTATCAAGTAGTGTTATTTCGAACATCAGTTCTTGGGTTTCAAGTAAGGCATCTCTCTCCTTGAACACATCTATATTTATTTTTCGTTGTAGCAGTCCTTTGTATTCAATTTGCCGTTGAGTTTACCTCCGGTTGTATCGTTTTAATCTCTTTGGGAATTTAGATTAATATAATCGTTTTCGTGACAAAAAAAATTCATGGTTGCAATGTATTTGATGGTAAATGATGGAATATAGAATATGTTTTATATATGCATCGCTGCATTGTACATCGAGAGGCACAAGATAGCAAAATTTGATTTTGAAATTATCATAATAATCTTCTAAAAACTATGCATTTGTTTCTATTTGACGGTTGTATTTTCTTCTGACGTACAACAAAGACTATGTATATATAAATATGTGAGACCAACCTTATTACTTTAGCATATAAAAACGTTTTAAATCATATAAGATTATTATTTTACTAAAAAATAACTAATTTAGTTTAAATGTGTAACATAGATTAATTATTCCATACGTTAATAAATGTAATTAACACTCTATAAATTTTTATAAAAATATTTTATGCAAGCACGTATCTGTCATCATTAATCACTTAGATAGAAAATCATACATTTTACCCCTAAAAAACTAGATAAAGAAACTAAAGCTAAACTACCACTAAATCCACATGGTTCGTAAAAATAAATCATAATATAAATAACACTGGAGAAATAATCGTTCATTTTTTGCCTTCATGAGATACATATCCTTTAAAATATTATTGCAAGAAGATAAAATATTTTTAATAAAAAATAATTTTATTTAACATATTATTTAAGAATACGAAGAAAAAAAAAGTAAATAATAAAAATGAATGCATAACTAATAAGAGAAATTGGATCCATAAAACTAAATGAATATCTAAACAATAAGAGAGACAAAAAATAAAAAAAAATAATGTTTATTTAACTTATTACTTAGGAATAGTTAAAACTAAAATAAGAAAATCATTATGTGATGGGTTATGAATTGATTAATAAAAATTAATCAATGAATAACCTATAAATAAATTTTATCCAACAAAGTCAATGAATACCTAAGTAAAAAGAAGAAGAAATGAAAAAATAGACAAGAAATAAATTATTTAAGATATTATGAGATATTATTTAAGACTATTAATTACATTTGTTAATGTATATATTACTTACTATATTTTCAAGATTTATATTAAATCTATTATATAATTTTTACTAAAATAATAATTTCATTTTATATATACCCTATTTTAGATACTAGAGTAATAATGTTCGTGCCTAAGAAATACAACCATCAAAGAGCAAAGAAACATATCATTTGTTAAAACAGTATTACGATAATGTCATCATCACATCTTGCTATCATGTGCCTCATCATGATTTCTCTCGTTCCCCTACATCAATGTATGTACAATGCAATGCTTCGCATATAAAATATATTCCATTTCAGTTTATCATAATAGGCATTGCAACTATGCATATATTAATTCTCAGTTTAATTCTTTTTTTTTCTTATATATAGTGGGAAACGCAGATGGTTTAGAATTCCACGGAAAGTGCGCCCGTCACTTTCATTGTACAGGAAGAAAATGTTTTTGCTGTAACAACCCACCTAAAATATAAAAAAAAGTTATGATACGCAAGCAGAATGCATGGATTTTTGCTACAACCCAGCTATTTGACTGGCTTAAGAAACTTAATCTAATTTGGAATATCTCAATAAAATATATATTATAAAATAAAGATATTATTCAAATTTGCTTTGGGTATCCCTATATATATCTAGCATCTACTTTATAATATACATATGATTGAGAATAATACCAATTTATGTAAGAGAAAAAAATTAATGATTTTGTGTTGTGTTCAATACTATTGAAAAGGTTTGACATTTACCTTTTCTCTTTTTATCTTTGCAATTTATCTTCTTTATCTGTTCTTTTTTTTTCTATTTGCAGTTTGTATTTGATATGTTTTATTTTCTTATGGATATTTATCTCACTTTCTTTAGCTAGAATGAAGAGAAAATAAAAAAATCATAAAAAATCGATGGGATAATTATGGTTTTATTCTCAACAAAAAAAATTATTTAAGTTTTTTACTTTCTGAAGCTTTCCCTACTCTATTCTAACATTTTCCTAGTCACTCTTTCTCATACTTCACACATACACGTAGAAAATAAATACCAAAACTAATCAAAGAACACTTTAAGATGAAAAATAATTGGGGAATTTTTCAAGTGCAGCCTTCGTTTTCTCGTTTGGAAGATAGCTTAACCTCCGCAGATTACCAACGTGAGACAGCATTCATTGTTGGTAACTGCAACACCATATGATCAAGAAGAACAAATCAAGAAGATCAATTGCAACGACAAAAAGTGAAAAAGTGCATATCAAAGGTTGTCATTAATAGTATTGAACACAAATACACAATTACGACCAACACCATTCAAGTTTCTTAATTTATTCAGTGAGCTGGGAGCTTCTTGCAAGCAGTCCTACATTATTCTTTCTTAACCCAACATTTTAATGTTTTCTCTCCTTCGACAGAACAACCACATACCTTCCTACTCTGTGTAAGGAAAATTCGACAGGGAGGCACTATCTTGCTTTGCTTCTAGACCACATTCGTCTCCCACTAAAAGCATATTGTTTTTTTAAAAGGGAACTAATATAATAGTATATGCATAGTTGTATTGTTTTTCATAATAAATGATGGAGTAATAGAATATTTTCTATATATGCATCATTGCATTGTACATAAATTGATTTAGAGGCACATGATAGCAAAACGTGGTGATACCATTATCGTAATACTCTTCTAAAAAATGATGTGTTTATTTACTTTTTGACGATTTTATTTCCATCTCATAATATCTTAAATAAAATATTGTTTTTCTCTCTTTTCATTGTTTCTCTTGTTATTTAGATATTTATTTAATTTTATGGATCAAACTTCTATTATTAGTGATAAATTTATTGTATGGTTTACTTATTTTTTTCATATTCTTAAATAATGTGTTAAATGATAAATATTTTATTAAAAATATTTATCTCTTTATAGGAATATTTTAAGGGATTATATATCCCATGATGTCAAAGAATGATCAATCTTTTTCTCTTCCTGTGTCATTTATATTACGGTTTCTTACAGTTGAACCATGTAGATGTTATAATGGTTTAGCTTTGGTTTCATAAGCTAATTTTTTTGGGGTAAAATGTTAAGATTTTTTAGCTAAGTTATTAATGATGACAGATACGTACTTTTATAAAATATTTTTTATAAAAACTTATTAATTTTATTCAATCTGTTACTTAAGAATATGAAAAAATAAAATAAGTTAACTATACAATGAATGCAGAACCAATTGAGCAATTTAATCGAAAAAAATCAATGCATTTCTAAGTAATAAAAGAAGAAATAAGAAGAGAGACAAAAAAATATTTTATTTGAGATATTATGATTTATTACTTTAGACTATGAATTTCATTTTTAATGTATAAATGACTTACTTTATTTTAAAGATTTAAATTTAATTAAATATATAATTTTACTAAAATAATACCTTTTTTATTATTTAGACCTCATTTTAGATACTAGAATAATGATAATGCTCTTACATATCATTTATATATATATATATATATATATATATATTCTCTCATGTACATTCCTAGGAAATACAACCATCAAATAATAAAGAAACACATCATTTATTAAAAGATTATTATAATAATGTCACCATCACATCTTTGCTATCATGTGCCTCATCATGATTTCTCTCATTTGTCTACATCAATGTATGTACAATGTAAAAATTCATATATAAAAGCTATTCTATTTTCATCATTTTATCATGATAAGCATTGCACTTTACATATACTATTTTATTCTCATTAGTGTGTCCGTCCCTTTTATTGTTCCGAGGACATTGTTTTTGCTGTAACAAGCACCATAAATATAAAAATATTATGGTACGCAAGCATAATGCATGACTCATTGCACCAACCCACTTATCTGAGTGGCTTAAAAAAATTAAAAACTTAAGACACAATCATGTAAAATATCTCGATAAAAATATATATTATAAAATAAAGATATTATTAAACTTTCCCTTTGGGTATCACTATATATATATATCTAGCATCTACTTTATAACATATATGTTAAGAATAAACCAAATTTTGTAAGAGAAAAAAATTAATGATTTTGTTGTTGTGTTCAATACCATTTGCATGCTTTGTTATTTACTTTTTCTCTTTTTATCTTTGCAACTTATCTTCTTGATACATTCTTTTTTTGTATATATTTGCAGTTTGTATTTGATATGTTTTATTTTTATGGATATTTTATCTTGATTTTTTAGCTAGACTGAAGAGAAAATACAAAACCATAACATATCAATGGAATAATTATGGTTTTAAGCTTCTCAATAAAAAAAGTTTTTTTTTAAAAGTTTTTTCTTTCTAAAGCTTCCCCTACTTATATATGTTATCATATTCCTCATCAGTCTTCCTCGTACTTCCACACCTCCAAGTAGAAAAAAATCAAATGGTTAATCATGACTGAAAATGTCAGCTCAACATGTAGCTTTATCCATCAAATTTATATGCCAACACCTTCTCACAAGTTTTATTTTTCTATGCATACCAAAATTTCCATTTTCACCCTTCGAATGACAATTCTGGAAAGAGAAAATCACTACCAAAAGATGGAGAAAAAAAAGATAATCAAAGCACTTATTTGAATGAGAAAAAATTGGGGGATTTTTTTCATGCGCAACCTTATCGATCTTCTCGTTCGGGAGTCTGCTAACCTCATGGCTGTTTACCATCAGGTTGTCTCTAATGCTCCACCTTATCGTCCGTCGCATCTCAATTTCGCAGATTACCAACGTGAGACGGCATTCGTTGTTGGTTGTTGGTTATTGAACCACCATATGATCAAGAAAAACAAACGAAGAAGATGATTTGCAAAGATATAAAGGAGAAAAGGTGCATGTCGAAGATTTTCATTAATGTTACTAGATCATTTCTCCAAGCTATGCGCGGATAATATTTTTAAATTTGTTATACTTATCATCTTTATTAGTATTTTAAATTCTGTATTTAAAATTATTTTTTTGAATATAATGTATTGGTACTAATGGATAATGTAGTTATATAATTATCATCAACTTACCATGAAATTTATAATATTTTCAAATATATTTCTATTATATGTAAAACAAATAACTAATAAATATGTATATATTAAATTATCTTCGCTTAAAATATTGGAATCTTATCTGAAATAATAATTGGAAACTGACAAATGATGATTGGCCTATAATATTATTTTAATATGTATAATGAAAAATATTAATTTTAATTTTT
>JABAYD010027201.1:0-24340 GCA_014822095.1 Diplotaxis tenuifolia | reverse complement strand
GAACCCTAAATCTAACAAGTGAATCTACTTAGACATGACTAAGTGATTCATAGCATCAAGGTAATAATAGAAACTCATGAGATTAGAAGTGAGAACTTTTGGTTCAGTTAGATAACAAATCTCTTTGTATCTTGCTTCTAGATCTAGAATTCTATAACCTTTGATGAATAGAAAACAAGATGAAAAGAATACTTTTAATAAATGAATGGTGCAAACAGTAGTAACACAATATGAAAAAGAACTAGGTAATAAGAAAGCACACTTTGCCAAAACACATAGGCAAAGCTATAAATATGAGTTCCATTAGGTTAAAAACTCGTCAGAGGCAATCTTGTAATATTGAGAGAACTTGGGCTTTAAGTTGGCTAAGTCCAACTAATTTTCGCGCTTCATATCGATCGATGGTACTAGGCGTACATCGATCGATTGAGTATCTTGATTCGTCATCTTCTATTGAAGCGTCGTCGATCGATTACACGTGATGTGTATCGATCGATATGTATCTCTGAATATCGACCTTGTTGTCTGATCTTCATAGTCATATCGGAAAAACTCTCCTTTAAGCTCCATAAGGGCACATAAGTCATCATTTTACTCCCAAATGCTCCTAAACCTGAAAACATACCTAATAGACTCCAAAACATATATATTTATAATAAAATCATCTTAATATCATGGCTAAAAACGGGTCAAAATCATGGTATATCACATTTACAGTAAGTAATAAGTCTTAAATAGAAATGGATACAAACACATGTATTAATCCTGTTCACACAAATAACTAAAGTGGGTAAGTGTAAAATTTTGTCTACAAATAACCATCCACCATGTATATATAGATATTATTGTTTTCTTATGATTACACCTTTTCATTTGTGTCCTTATAAAAACACTTTTCATCTGTGTCTTTATAATAACACATTTGCATTTGCATCCTCTCTTTTAATAGACATGAAAATGAGATAGTTACAGAAATTAATTATTAATATTTTTAAAGTGACAAACACATGTTTAAACGAAAGATAATTTATTGACTAATCTACAATGCCCAAAATATTTACTTGACTGATTGAAGACCTCCAATAAAATATTGCACGCAAAGGATGCCATAGAAGATGGAGATGAGTGGAGAAGCGGTCACGAGTATAACGATGGCAAAGTAGGGGTCAGAGTAGCCATAAACTGAACTGAAGTTGAAAAAAAAAAACGTTAAAGAAACGTGTTTTCTTATAAAAACTTGATTAATCTAACCTATTAACAAACAAAAAAGGAAAGGAGTACAACGGGTGAAAAAGTGTTGTTGATGAAATTGCAGGCCAAGAGACAAAAAAACAGTTTTTTTTCCTAACTATAAAAAATTATGATTTGAAAGAGAAAATAATATTGTCCAAACGAACAAAATATATAATTGAAAATACATAATTGTAAAAAGATGCAATTTTCCAAGTCAAAAGGTAGCAACGATTGAAAAATATAATATATGGTTATGGAACAGAGAGAACATAATATAATTGATCTGAAAAGACATGAACTAGAAAATAGTTATATATGAAATAATACATAAACGGTTAAAAAAAATATAAGAAGCAGTTATAAACAAAATTATAATGAAAAGAGACAACCCTAGAAATGAATAATCACATCTTTTCAATTTATAGGTAGTTATTTTATAATAATATTCTTACTATATATTTTTGAATAAACACATTACTTCAAAAACAAATATATGAATAATCACATCTTTTCAATTTATAAGTAATTATTTTAAATGATACTTTTTCAAAATATAGAATTTGATAATTTCTTTTCAATTGCTGTAATTTTTAAGATGAAATAATACAACTCTTGACATTAATGAAAATATATAATTCTGAAAAATTAATAAAGTTTATTTTAATGAATAATCACAACTTTCAAACTATTGGTAATGAAGTCGTAATTTTTTAAATTAAAATTAGTTATTTTTATGAATAGTCATAACTTTTTAAATTAAAATTAGTCATTTTATGAATAGTCACAATTATTATATTATAGGTAATTATTTTAAATAATACTTTTTTTTACTGAAATTTTAAATTGATTATCAACAAAAGAAAAAATCACAGGCCATTGGGGTTTATGCTTTCAAAAAGAACACAATCAATAGGAGAGAATGAAAATTTATGGAGCTAAGTTGGTCGCTCCAACCAGCGCTGCATCATTTCGTTGTAGAAGGATAGGCGCCCATGTCACAAAGAGGATACCCTGTTCTTGATAGTTTTATCAATAACGCGAACTAACTATCCAGCACTTTGTGGATGACCTTGATGTTGTCTGCTATTCCTCTCTTTCCATAGGCTATAGATAATAGTTTTGAAAGCAAGTTTCAGGAGGGAAATATCAACCTCCTTACGCCGAGTAGATAAGAGAGAGGTGATGGTGATAGACCAGTCCGGATTCACGCGAGATCCCAGAAGGTATCCGACCAAGCCAATCCAAAAAATGAACGAGTACGGACATGCGAAGAACAGGTGGTCTCAGGTTTCGTCCGGTTCTCCACAAAGTAAACACGGTTGTATGCAGTCCCACGTTCTGCTCCGAGTGCCCGTAGGCAACTTGTCCTTAAGTGCTAGCCATTTAATAAAAGAGAACCAAGGGATGGCTTGTGGAAACCATCCAATCTTGCTCCAAGAGACCGTCGGGTGGTGAAGACGAACATGTTGCCACGTTTTCTTGCTAGAGAAAGAAGGCTTGAAGTCATTCTCTCCATGTTTCCAGAGGTAACGGTCATCGCCCGTAGTGTCTACCGGAGCCGGAATCAAAGTGATGGTGGTTATCATCGCCCATAGGTGATAACCATGACATCGACGAAGATTCCATTGTCCAGCAGACACTGCTCTTGACACTGTTGCATAGCGAGGAATTCCTAGAACCTGAGGACCGGAGTTTCATGTGATATTAAGTAAGCGTTCCGCACGTGTCCAGTTGTCAAACCAAAACAGAGTGGACTTACCATTTCCCATTTTAAACCGGAGGAACAGGGCTGTCTGGTCGCGTATTTTAAATAATATCTTATATACTTGAATACACAAATCCTTTCAAAAAAAACCACTTTTATTATATAAAGACGCCTTAATTATTTTTAAAAATAACTAAAATTTAAATAAAGACACCATTTCAAAAGCAGTTTTATTACAGAAAGACACCTTAAATATTTTAAAATTTTAATTTTTCTTTTTAATAAAAAAGACAGAGCTTTTAAATTTAATTGTGTTTCGCACCGTTTACGCTTTGATATTAGTGGAAATCGTTATTATTAATAGATGTACATTTAACTAATCAACCCCGCTTTGATAGGAAAAGTTGAATACTTCTGGCTGTGCTGCTCGACGTGTCAAACATTAATTAGTAGTAACTTTACACTAATGTTGATTTTTGGGGAAAAACTATTTATTAGTTTTCAACAATTTACTAATTATAGTGTTGACTAAGAAATTGTTTGTCTTTCCATTCTCTCCGCTTGAGTTTCTGCAAATGTTAAAAAGCTAATCTCCTCCAGGATCGGACGGATCTAACTTTCTCCACTAGTACACATGTATAACTTTCTCCATCAACGAATATTTGTATTTGAGAATTGATCAGATTCGAAGCAAGATCCAATCCAAGGCGATGGAGTCTCTAACGCTCGATATAGAGCTGTTACAGTTGCCGGAGACGTCACCAATGTCGATGAAATCGAATCAAGACTTCGTCAAGAACCTCTTTGATCAATGGCTTGCGCTTCCTGAAACCAATCGCTTGGTAATAAAATTATTAATAATAATGCTTCGAATTTTCTTGAATAATATGTGACATTGGAGATATGAATGGGATATTTTCATTTTTTATTATAGGTTGCATCTTTGGTAAATGATGTGAAATCTGGAGTTTCATTGAATGTTATCTGTGGAGGCTCTTCTGCTACAAATTCAGGGTCTAATAGTCCTCTGGCTTCGATGTTTCCGGCACGCAATGGCCCTCCTCTTTCTCCCAGGAACTCGACTGGCTCGCCTCGGATCACTAGACAAAGGACTGGTCTCTCTAATCTTAGCTCTCCTCTCAAAGTTGTTTCTGACCATGTCAAAGAACTCATTCCGCAGGTCTACATTTTCATCCCACCTACGTATATAGGTTTTGATCGGTACATTGTGTAACTATTCATTGAGACGGTTATGAAATTATAGTAGGGACTATGGAGAGGGCCCTTAACTTATTGTATTGCACTCCCATCTCTCACCCTAAGTTCTCTGAATTTCTTTTCTTTTGTAACCATTTTCTTGTGCATCTCTTACTATTATTTTCTTGCCATATAATCTATGCATCGTTTGTGCTAAAGCATATCTGTTATGAATGTATAGTTTTACTTTGAAGGTGGTAGCCCACCACCAAATGACCAAAAAGAGCAGTGTATAGCTAAGATCAACACTCTTTTCCATGGCCATGCGGATGGTCTGCAACTGCAAGGTAGGTTAATATTTAGTTGTCCTTATGTCTAATTTTTACATAGTAACCATGTCTTTCTTTTCTTTTCAGAATTTAAATTGGTCACTTCTGAGATCTGCAAGGTTCCATCATTTTTCGCCACCTCAATTTTCAAGAAAGTTGATACTAATAACACTGGCTTAGTGAAAAGGTTTGCAGATTCTTACGTTTTTCAATCCATGTGTAGCTCGAAAATTTGGTGTTTTCAAAAAGAGCATAATTCGAATACCCATGGATTTTTTGTTTACAGAGAAGCATTCATTGATTATTGGGTTAAGGGAAATATGTTGACAAAGGACATAGCAACTCAGGTATTTACAATACTGAAGCAACCAGATAAGAAGTACCTTGTCCAGGTGAGCTGCACTATATATTCCTTTGTATTTGGGCAACAATTCTTTATTGATACGCGAGAATTATTTTGGGCAAAACTCCAAAATAGCATCTTTTTAAATTTATGTCACAAAAATAGTCCTCAAAAATTAAAATGACCAAAATAGCATTTTTTATTTTGAAAATTTTAAGTTTTTTTTTTTAATTTTTTTTTAATTGGAAATCATTTCCCCAAAACCCCACTCCTGAACTATAAACAAAAAAGTAAAGGATTAGTTAACCCAAAGTGTAAAAATGAATAAATGAAAAAAAAAATTTTAGTGTTATTCTAGTCATTTTCTCAATTATTTTCTTCGTGATGAATTTATAACAGGATGATTTCAAGCCTGTTCTCCAAGAACTATTGGCAACACACCCTGGTCTTGAATTCTTGCAAGGCACACCTGAGTTTCAGGATAGATACGGTTAGTTTTAGGATTAAGTTTAATTTCTTGCAAAATGATAATACTCAAGTTTGCAAGAAGACGTGCTTCATGATTGATAGACACAATTTTATAAAGAGGTGTGATCTGTGTGAAGTGTAAATGATCTATTTGTAATCTTTGATGAAAACTTCTGGCAACAGCTGAAACTGTAATATACAGAATATATTACTACATAAATAGGAGTGGGAATGGTCATCTTACCTTAAGAGAACTTAAGCGAGGAAATTTAGTTGACGCAATGCAACATGCCGACGAAGAAGAGGACATCAATAAGGTGTTGAGGTAGGTGGCTGGAGATAAAGTAGTAAAATTGTAGTTGGTGCTAGTTCACGCCTTTTATTTTGACTCTTTATGGTTTACGAATCAGGTACTTCTCTTATGAGCATTTCTATGTCATATACTGCAAGTTCTGGGAGCTGGATACAGACCATGATTTCTTGATCGACAAAGAGAATCTCATCAGATACAGTAACCATGCTCTCACCTACAGGATTGTCGACCGAATCTTTTCTCAGGTCTGCTACTTCGTATCTTCCTTTTTTTTTCTAATCTACTACGCTTTGTAATGTCATTGTCTACATCTGTTTTCATATAGGTACCAAGAAAGTTTACTAGTAAAACCGAAGGAAAGATGTGTTATGAGGATTTCGTTTATTTCATTCTGGCTGAAGAAGACAAGTCATCAGAACCTAGTCTAGAGTATTGGTGAGAGTGACTCTTTTCAAAGGTTTAGGTATTATTTACAGTAAGAGGTATGTTATAATATTAATTTTGATGATATAGGTTCAAGTGCATAGATTTGGATGCAAATGGAGTCTTGACACGAAATGAGCTGCAATTCTTTTATGAGGAACAGCTGCATAGAATGGAATGCATGGCGCAAGAGGCCGTGCTGTTTGAGGATATTTTGTGCCAATTATTTGATATGGTCAAACCAGAAGACGAAGGATACATTTGTCTGAATGATTTGAAGGGTTCTAAACTTTCGGGAAATGTTTTCAATATACTTTTCAACCTGAACAAGTTTATGGCGTTTGAAACGCGTGACCCCTTCCTCATTCGGCAGGTAAATGTCCAATATATATTCAGCTATGTACTTGTAGAGAGACTTATTACTCTTGTATTGATTCGTAATACATAGGAGCGCGCAAATCCTACATGGACCGAGTGGGACCGCTTTGCTCATAGGGAATACATTAGGCTCTCTATGGAAGAAGACGTCGAAGATGCTTCTAACGGAAGTGCTGAAGCATGGGACGACTCGCTTGAGGTCCCCTTTTGAGCGACTTTTATGGTAATATAATCAACAATTTCCTAAAGCTTGAAAAGAGTGAGGGCTGGTTTTAAAAGAATTCGTGTTATGAATATATGGGGAACTGAAACTGAAAGCTATTTTTGATACAGTTTTGACATAAACAATACATGAAGAATCTCCAAACACCATTGAGTTTTTATTTAGTATAATTCCCTCCTCTTGGACGTTCTGTTCTGGTTATGGTTGTGTTTGGATACCTCAGAAATAAAAAAACATTTGTCTGATGATTTGTTGATTTTCTTTTCTGAACGAGCGTCTCAATTCAATTTAACCTTTTGCACCCTTTTGACAAAAAAAAATAATAATCAAAACATACTGTCCTCATTGTATCTTACTATCTTGTAATATGCACAAGTTTTACTATTCCTTCTTCTAACATTGGTCACGTTATTAGCTACCAAGTGGTTGCCCACGATTTTGCGGGAATAAATATTATATGAAAATTATATGTTTTATATATAATTTTGAATAAAAATTATAAATATTAAAATAACCTTTTAGCTCTAAATAGTTTAAAAATCAAAAACTTAATATTATATAATTTTAGAAGAGTTTTCATTGATAATTCTAGAAGATTTAGTCTTAGTTTCCAAATATATTTTTATCATAACAAAAAAAAACTGAAGATTATTGAACAAAAAAACTATTTATATTATTTTCTATTCTTCCCATTTTTTTTGTATAACACTTTATTTAACTTATTTACAAAATAGTTATAAAGTTTTCATAATTTTATCAAATCATATATCACTCTTTCTCACTCATTTTTATTTACTAATTAACATAAAACTCAAAAATTAGTATAGCAACAAATTTATCTTTAAAATATCTTTCAATTATCGCATTACTTTATCAAACACTAATTCATTTGACCAAGTATTTTTTATTGAAAAAACATAGTTTTACATATCATTATTTCTAATAATTTTTTTTTAATTTTAGTTTACATTATATTTTTCATCGTCGACCATATTAATTTTAGAACTCAGCATTTTTTTTAATCTTCTTTACTGAATTTATCTCGATGTTTTAAAAATAAATAAAACTAACTATTTCATTATCATAATAACACGTAAAATGTATTTATCTCGACAAACAAATAAACATTAAGTACATAAAAATATAAAAGAACCAAGAACATGACAAACATATTTTATTATTCTTGCCTCATGTTTTTATCTATGTCTCCTTGTTTCTATTAAAATATAAATATGTCAATTTTATTATAATCAAAGCTATACTCTAGTGATAACTCAGCTATAATATCAAATTATCATTGAACAATGATTGGTATTTTTCAAAAAATACCACATGTATTGTTTATTTAGTATCATATGTATTGAAAAATGATTAAATTGTTTATGTGGTATCATATGTATTTACATGTATAATATTAATTTATATAATGTAATAATTGTTCTAATAAACAAAGTACGTTTATTCATCTATATTTATGATGTTTTTTAACATCAAAATACAGACTCATATATACCCTGCGAACCAAATCGGTAGTTTTATATCCATGTGAACAACGAAATACGGTTGAGTTATGACATTTTGTGCTAGACTATCCGCCCTTGAATTCAGTGCATGGGGTACATAGATTATGGTAGAGCTGTTGAAACTTCCTTGAATCGTCTTGATATCGTGAAGATAACTTGCAAAAACTAGCTACTCCCCTGGTTCCGTAACCATCTTCACCAATTGAGAACAATCCGTTGCAAAAGTAACATGATATTGACGTAAATTCCTCATACTTTCCATTGCCCAAATGAGTGGTTCTATCTCTGAGTGAAGAGGTGATATGCTAGCTCTGACATTTCTTGCACCCATTAGACCCACAAAACCTTCCAGTGTACTGTATCAACCTTGCCCATCAAACTTATCATTTTATTTCCATGAACCGTCTACAAAACACCAACGTTCTGGGATATCCGGTAGAGTGGTGACTATCTGTTGTTGAGTTGTTCTCTGTTCAAACTTCACATGTGCCTCACTCCAGAGAGTTGATTTTGTTTCTGCTAGACTAAGTGTATCTTTTGGTTCAATATCCAAATTACTAAAAAAACTACTATTTCGCGCTTTCCAAATATACCACAAAATCCATGCAAAATGATGATCCTCCAATTTTGGTATAACACGCCAAAATAAATAATCCATATTCGTGAATAATGAATCCGTGGGGAATATTTATGGATTGAAAGGTATCGTGGAGAGTGCACAGATTTGACGTGCAGGAGGACATTCAAAAACACATGGTTTATTGTTTCCTCTTCAACTCCACATCTATCACAACCAATGTCTCCTCTAATCTCTCTTGCCTGTAAATCTTTTCTCACTGCAATACACCCCGATAATAATTGCCACATAAAATGTTTAATCTTAGGAGGGCACCTAACTTTCCAGCAAAAAGCTTTCAATGCATCGACAGTGGGTCCTTGAAACTCAACCGGTCGTCCTTTATCCGGGTAAACCCTCTCAACCCGATATCCCGACTTGACTGTATATTTTTCGTTCTTAGTGAAGTGCCAACCATCCCTGTCTTCCATCTGGTTCCTACTAAGGGGTATGCTTTCTATTATTGCCACATCCTGAGGGTCTACCAGAGCCCGAATAACTGGCATTTCCAAGTTCGCTTGTCTGCATTGATGAGTGAGTCCACTGTTATATCCGGAGAAAAGTTTTGTCGGTTTTTATTTGCTGGTCTCGGGCGGGTGGTTGGGAGCCAGGGATCGTTCCATACAGAGATGGAGGATTCTGATCCCACCAATTTAATAAGTCATTTGCTAACCAGAGATCTAGCAGAGATCATACTTCGCCAGCCATACGATGGAGAATATGATCAGATCGGTTCCAGAGGTGACGCATTCCTATAATACCGACCTTTAAACACACGAGAAAACAAAGTATTTGGTTTCTCAATGAGGTGCCATAATTGCTTTTCCAACATTGTTGTATTAAAATCCTCAATGTCCTTGAATCCTAAGCCTCCATCCTCCTGATCGAGACATAATTTATCCCATGATTTCCAGTCCATTCCTCTAGTACTGCCTCCAAGGCTCCACCAAAATTTTGCTACTGCCCTAGTGAGTTTATTTGTAGTAGTTTTAGGTAGTCTATAACATGACATCACATGGTTTGGTAAAGCCGTAACCACATATTTAATAATCACTTCCTTCCTCCCTTTAGTAAAATATCGAAAGGTCCATCCAGTAACTCTCTTATTTAACATTTCCTGCACAAAACCAAATACCTGAAAATTGAAACCAGCCAAACTCTCAGGGAGACCCAGATATGTCCCCATACCACCCAAATTCTGAATACCTAAATATCCCTCAGCTCCTGTCGATTTTCCTCTCCAATCTTATGTCAGAATTGAATTGAGGATTTTTGAAAGTTGATCAGTTGCCCTGAAACTGCCTCATATACTTTAAGGATTGTGAGAATGGTTTGACATTCCTCCGGTTGCGCCTTGCAGAAAAAAGGCTATCATCTGAAAAAAGAAGATGGGATATCGCCGGGCACGCTCTTGCCACCTTCATCCCCGTTAGTCGTTTCTGGTGCTCCACCTTTTTAATATTCGCTATTAGAGCGTCCGTACACAAAATAAACAAATACGGAGATAAATGATCCCCTTGTCTCAATCCTCGCTGCGGGATAATACACCCTTGAGGCTGCCCATTAATCAGAACTTTGTATTGGACAGACGATATGCATTCCATCATAATCTTTTTCCAATGGGGATCAAAACTCATTTTATGAAGTAATGCTTGGATAAAATCCCTTTCCACTCTGTCGTACGCTTTACTCATGTCCGTTTTATGGCCATATACTTCCCCTGACAAGCTTCATTAGTCCTCAAACCATGAAACATATCTTGAGCAATTAAAATATTATCCAAAATTAAACGCCCTGGTAGAAACGCTGATTGTGTCTCCGATATCAGCCTCGGCAAACAGATTTTCAGTCTTTGACATAGTACCTTTGAGATAATCTTATATCAAACATTTCAAAGACTTATCGGTCTAAGCTCCGTCACCCTTGTGGGTCGCTTCGTCTTAGGTATCATATAAATGTGAGTCTCACTGAGCCGACCATCCAAAACCTTAGTAGCCAAAAAGTTATTCACCATTTCCACCAGATCAGTCTTAATAACATTCCAGGAGTATTAAAAAAAAAAGAGCTGTCATCCCATCAGGACCCGGTGCTTTTTCAGAATGCATCATAAATAGCGCTTGTTAACCTCTTCTTCCGCCACCCTCCTCAGCAACATATGATTCATTTGAGGTGTAATATTTGATGGAATTTCCTCCAGAAAATGATCAAAAGCCAATGGGGAAGTAGATGTAAATAACTCCTCAAAATAGTTGACTGCTACTCTTTCCACCCCAATTTCTTCCGTTATCCAATTTCCCGCTTCATCTTGTAGCCCCACTATTCGATTACGAACTCGTCTTTGTTTAGTTAACGCATGGTAGAATTTGGTGTTAAGATCTCCCGATGAATACCACATATTGAGGCTCTTTTGGTACCAGTATTCCTCTTCATCCTTATATGCATCCTATAGCTTTCTAGACACTTCCAGGATGTCCTCCTACGTCCTATTATTGTCCACTTGTCCTTCTTCTAGAGCCCGTTGTAAATATTGAATTTTTCCTTTCCATATGGTGGATTATTTTTCCTCCATCTGGCTATCTCATGCCTACAATTGCTAATTTTCGTAACTAGGCCACCCGCGTGACCATTATTATCTTCTGTCCAACCAGCAACAATTGAATCCATTAAACCCTCTTGTCCAATCCATCTCTTATCAAATCTAAACTGTCCTTTCCGTTTTTGAACTTTATCCTCCATATATGCCACCACTGGCTTGTGATCCGATGCCACCATTCCCAAATATTTGTATGAGAACATCAGAAGACAGTGTGCCATTCTTCATTTTCTAATGCTCAATCTAATCGACATCTTCCCATCACCGCTCCTTTCTCTTTCCCTCTACGCCCTTGCAAGGACATTTTATTACCTCGGGCTGGGAATTCCAATAACCCACTGCTACGGATCATATTATTAAAAGGAACGAAAGAAGCCGGACTCCTTAAAGCTCCACCATCTTTTTCATGATTTCCAGTGATCTCATTTAAATCACCAATTATAAACCAGGGTTCCGCTCGTGCCAGACCATATCTGGTCAAACGTTCCCATACTTGTTCCCGTAAATCTTGTACTGGATCCCCATACACGAATGTTAAAAAAACCTGCTTCCCAACCGCCACTGCTTCGACATCAATCATTCGATTACTCGAATATAAAATATCAACTTGATACTCGTTGTTATAAAAAAGAGCCAAGCCACCACTCCTTCCCACTGGATCCACCGTGACCAATTTATCATAACCAAGGTGAGCTTGAAATCCTTGTAGAAACTCATAATCTTGTTTTGTTTTCGATAAGATAAGAAAGTCTAGTCTATGTTTGTGTCATATCTCTCTCAGATAGCTAATTGTCCATTTATTCCCTACTCCTCTACAATTCCAACTTAGGACTTTCATAAAAACAAATTATAAAACTATTTCTTTCAAGGAGTATAATGCCACCCCAAAGAAAGCCACACAATCCCGAAACAAACATTCTTCCAAATCTGAGCCGTAAGTACAACCAAATGACCCCAAGAGACCCATTTCCAAATCCATCAACATACCTCAAATAGATCCATCCCACTGCAAAATTACCCTCATAAGCCCAGTTAAAGCAGCCCAAATGCTTTGCTAAAATAAATCTATACGTCCACATATTTCCTTGTACCCATATATCATCCTCTTGTTTGTTTGCTCTTCTCAAAAGATTGAGTGAGCATATTATTTTCCGGGCATGTATGTGATTTGAAGAGATCACATAATCCCCCTGCTTATCCCAATACAATCTCGACACACCTGTAACCCACCTTGTGACCAATTCTACTAAAAAAGCAATGCAGTCTCCATCGTACCTCATTCGTACTATTCAGACCATAGCATGGAAAAACACCCATGCTGTCCACACACAGTCCTCAAAACCCACAAGAAACAAAACCACAAAAGCCAAGATCCAATATTATTCCCATGCTCATACTTGAATAAGAAAATATCTAACCAATAGAACTCAATACAAACTAGCACCCTGCAACATTGGTTGGGGGTATAAAAAGCCGCTTGCGCAAACCCTTGCTCATCCCCTGCTCTCCTTCCACTGGTTCCTTCTCTTCCTTTTCGCTTTGTTGATCCTCTGCTTCCGCTTGACCCCCTCCTCCTAGTGCTCCACCATCCTCTGTCTCTCTTACCATTTCCTCAAACTCCTCCTCCGATACATCCTGCAAAAAATCTCCTGCCTCCATATATGTCCCATTTTCCAGTAAAGACGTTATAATCTCATCCATATCCATTACATCCTCATCACATAAGCTAATTTTATTCTCTACCAAAGTCGACACCATTTGTAAACCCTTTACCTCATCAGTGGGGTCCTAGATGACTTCTGTCCCTTCCGCTTGAGTGCTTTTTGACTCCTTCTGAAACTCTAGAGAAGGGAGAACTTGTCGATTCTCCCTACCATTCTTTATCTCTCCCACCTTGAGTCCTCCTTCATACCTTTCATGTTGAGAAGCTCTGCTCCCACTCAAGGTTTTAACCCTTCATGACTCAGTGTGAGATCGACCCTCCTTGTCCTCCACTCTTGACTCATCTCTTTTTGAATTTCTATGTCTAGAGCCTTCCCCCTCCCCTTTAGGATTCCCGCGATGAGGAACTTGACTCATGTCTCCCCTTTCAGCTATCTTCCTCCATCTTGTATCCGGTTCCTCAAATATTTTCCCTTTGCCTTTCCCATAATACTCCCTACTCTCTCTTGTCTTGCTCTGCTGGTGCCCGTTTCCATTCAACACAACTCCCTTGTAGCTCCTAGCCCGATCCTCGTGTTTCCCCTCTTCATATCGACCATTGGCTCCCTCTCAACCTTCACGTTTCCTCTCAGGACTTCTCTTAATCAACGGACACACCTCTGCTTTGTGACAGGGACTAAAACAATTGAGACAGTACCCAAACAGTTTCTCAAATCTCAGAGACACCTGAGCTTCTTCATCATCATAGAACTCTCCTCCCTTAAAATCAACCGTTGTCTCAAAGTATAACTCCTTGAAACCGTCTACCACCACTTGTATGCGCTTTTGCTCTAAGTCCACCTTTAACGGTCTCCCAAACGCATTTCCGATACTCTCATATATAGGAATGGTCCTAAAATCCATTGGCACTCCTAGCACTCGAACCCAAAAGGTGATCTCTGATGGATAATGAGGAGGCTTCTTTGGTTGCCACCTAGCCAAGGCAATCATCCAATAATCAAAATGATACGGTTGAAGGCTAAGAACTGCTTGAATATCTTCCTCTGACCCGAAATCAAATTGGAATTTACCCAATCCCAAATCTGAACCCACAACCCGGTCTTCCAACTTCCAAATCATCGGCAGATTCATGATCAAAGCCGCCATAATATTTTTTTGGGGTTCATACACTGGCCTATCAACGTCCTTGAGTAGGCCTTAATGACCCCTGAGTTATCAAAATGTGGCACCGTGATCCTGAGCCTTTTCCTTGCCCCTTCACCGTTCTTCATGTCACCAGAGCTTCCAATAAACTCACTCTGCATTATGATAAAGCAAGTTAGTATTTGTTCTATTCCACTAAGAGACGAAAGCAATGAGAAAGTGATACTAAAATCCGACACCCTTGTGTTGCTTTTATATTGTAAACCCCTCACTCCCCCCATTATACCCAGAATCTTCCTCATTAACATCATACATCCCTTGATTGATACACTCAAAATTCAATTTACTATCCACAGGGAATAGCAAAATCACATCCAAATCCGATAAAATACTCAAGTAATTTCCAAGTTTCCTTAAATCCCGTATCGTATCACTCTGGATCAATTTAACATACGAGATTAATAGTAAAATACCTTCCCGAGCGGATAATTTTGTCTTAATGATGACAAGAGTTGACCTGCAATGGTTCCAATTCGTGAGGATCCGTAGATCTTCAAAGCCGATACGCAAATGATCTTCCCAGATTTCACCATAATTGTGATCTCCCCAAACCATATCTCTCCGTCGTATCCCTTCTGCAGGTCCATATCTCAAACTCTTCTTTCCAACACCCCTCTTCCTTGCTTCCATAATCTTGAGATCTATCAACTTAATATTCCCCCATCCTTCCCGATTCCAAGCCCACACCAATCCTTTAGAGTAAACAAAATCAAACCTCCTCGATATCCCCTTCGCTAAACCCGGATCCCACTCTCAACCAACCATGAAACCGTAGATTTCAAATCGCAATCGCCGTCGCCGCTAACGTATATACAAGGTTTCTATATTTATGATGTTTAATTATTACTTTTTGCAACATAGATTAATTTAGGTAATTCTAATATTAGTTTCCTTTTAAAAATTTTAATTAGATAAATAGAAAATAAAAAACTTCCAACCAATCAAATTATAACGTTTAATTGGAGAGGTCTCCTATGAATTACACATCAGCATAAATCACTTAAATGACTTCTTATTAATATATAGGAGGATGTATTGTTTATGTAATATCATAAATGATATAGAATCATATGTATTTATATGTATAATATTAATTTATATAATTTAATAATTGTTTCTATAGACAAATTATATTTATAAATCATTATATTTAAGATGTTTAATTATTACTTTTTCAACATCGATTAGATTAAACAATTCTATTATTAGTTTTCTGTAAAAAATTTAGTTAAATAACTAAAAAAAAGTCAACCAATTAAATTATAACGTTTAATTGGAGAGGCCTCGTATGAGTGACACGCCAGCACAAATCACTTAAGTAACTTCTCATTTAATATAGGAGGATACCATCTTTATTTTAGTACATATGATAATTAACTACATACAACAAATCTGATATTGTTGAACAAAGTCATGAAAAAATTTCACAATGTATCGTTATTTTATCTTCTATCATCATATAGTTCTACATATACGACATCTTAAATGGGTTGAATGAGTTAAGAATCTTGTTAATGGCAGTGAATCAATTCTGGGAGTAACATATCCATGGAGAAGAAGATGAGACGAAACAACACTTAATCATTAGGATCCATCGAATCGTAATGAAGATTCATCTCAAAATGACTCAAGAAAATTCCTTACCAGGGAGGAAAGGAAGGTCAAAAAACACTTGCAACTCTAGATTTCTTTGGAACTCATAATTGAAAAGGGTGAATGGAGGTAACCGGTTGAACAATTGTTTTTTAAAGAGCCCAAATAAAGAGATACGAAGCCCATATATGTTACCCATTGTAACCCAATCAATCCAAACAAAAGTGTAGAGAAGAACGTCTGGTAGATTCTCTTTCCTCAATTTAGTGACGTAACATCTTTTTTTTTGACATCAAAAGGCTATTCTATTACTCGAAACACATGAGGTGGTCTGGGAAACCAAACCGGAATAGAACAACCTACAAAATCCAAATGGCGATAAAAGTTACGAGCAGTCCTAGCTAAGCCATCTGCAGCGTGGTTCATCGTCCGAGGTACATAAATGATCTTGAATTCTGGGAGCTTTGCCTTCAGCTCTGCGAGTTCTCCTAGCTCTCTAGAGAAGTTTGGCCACTCCTTCGGGTTATGGATCATTAAAATAACAGTCTTGCAGTCCGTCCCGAATTGCTGGCATCTTGCATTCTGAATCATGCTCTCCATTGTCCAGATTAAGGCCTCCAATTCTGCATGTAAGGGCGACAGGCGGTTTTCTTGGTTCTTCATCCCTAAGAGCTAGTCATGTCCTAAACTATCCTTCCAAACCCAGCCATAACCACTATGTGCTGCATCCGCTGCCTAAGATCCATCCACCAGACAGATGCTCTGCAAGTCTAAGATCCGCATCTCCGTACCCGCGGTTTGAGTTACTTCTGTTGTCCTCTCGTTTGCGTCAAACCAAGCATTGCATTCACTTTCTACATGTCTAACAAGTTCCAGTGGGTCTCTCGATATCCCTCTGAAGAGTTTATCGTTCCGAGCCTTCCAAAGAAACCAAATGATCCATGGATATGGGTCTCTATCGAGGCTCGGGTCTTCAATTTCATTTTTCCTCCAGAACAGATAGTCCAAGTTTGTGAAGAGGCTTGTTGCTGGAAATGTTCCTGGACACGACGGTGTCGAGGCCAGAGCCCATGATTGCAAGGCTGGGGGGCATTCAAAGATGGCGTGATTAGCTGATTCATCTGATTCACCACATCTTGGACAGTAATTGTCACAACGCATATGACGTCGAGTTAGGTTTCCTGTGACCGCAATAAATCCAGATGCCAGTTGCCATATAAGATGGCGAATCTTCTGTGACGCCTGAATTTTCCATGCATGTGCCTTGAGGCAGGTCACACTTGGCTCCTCCACCATGTTTGTTGGCTCAGCATTAAGAATATTCCTCGCAACCCAATACCCTGATTTCAACGTATACATCCCATGGTTTGTGTAGCTCCATCTATACTTGTCCTCTCTGTGAGTTTGGCTTATGGCCAGACTCTGAATTAGAGGAATTTCCTCTGTAGCAACATAGTTCTCTAGCACCGCCACGTTCCATTCTTTTGGAGAACCATGAATCAGATCACTTACTAGTAGCCTTGGGTTTACCATCGGGTGGTTAGCTTTCGCTGGTCTAGATGGGACAGAGGGTAGCCATTGGTCTTCCCATACCCGTATTTGGTATCCTGAGTGGACTTTTTGGTCAATTCCCAGCGTTAGGAGAGGTTTAGAAGCCATCAGACTTGTCCACACATAAGATGGGGAGTTTGCCTTAATGACCCGCAGTGGCGAACTCTGTCTATAATACTTGCCTCGTAATACTCTTGCGAGTAGCGAGTCCAGAAATTGGAGTAATCTCCACAGCTGTTTCGCCAGCAAAGCTAGGTTGAACTCGTGGATTAGCCTGAATCCAATACCTCCTTCATCCTTTGGTGGATTCGAGCTCCACCAGAACTTAGCTATCGCGCTTGCTAACTCATCACAGATCTCCAATGGGAGAAGGAAGCTAGACATCACATGTGACGGTAGGGCCAATGCAATAGCTTTTATTAAGACCTCTTTTCCTCCGTGTGAGAGGCTGCGGGCCGTCCATCCATTAATTCTATGATCCAATCTTTCTTTGAGGAAGGCAAAAAGCTTGCATTTTGATCCGCTAATATCCTCTGGTATCCCCAGATAGTTCCCCATTCCACCCTCGTTGTCAATGGACAATGTGTCTTTGATCTCTTGTTTGACGTTTGCAGGTACCCCTTTTCCAAAGAGAAGCGATGACTTCTGGAAATTAATACTTCTTTTCCTCCGCGTGAGAGGCTGCGGGCCGTCCATCCATTAATTCTATGATCCAATCTTTCTTTGAGGAAGGCAAAAAGCTTGCATTTTGATCCGCTAATATCCTCCGATATCCCCAGATAGTTCCATTCCACCCTCTTGTCAATGGACAATGTGTCTTTGATCTCTTGTTTGACGTTTGCAGGTACCCTTTTTCCAAAGAGAAGCGATGACTTCTTTAAATTATTACATGGTCCAGAAGCTTTTCCATACACTTTGACAACTTTCATGACTTCATCACATTCACGGGGCTCCGCCTTACAAAAGAACAAGCTATCAGCAGCAAATAACAGGTGAGATATCGAAGGACTAGCGCGAACAACTCGCATCCCTGTTATCTTTCCCTGACTCTCTGCATGATTTAGAAGGCTAACGAGCGCTTCCGTGCATAAGATAAAGATGAAAGGAGACAAAGGATCTCCTTGTCTTAGGCCCCTTTGAGAGGACTTGATACTTAATAGATGAGACACATCGCATAATCCAGGTAATCCACACGCTGGAGAATCCCATCTTCTCTAGCACCCTTTCGATGAAGATCCATTCCCTCCGGTCATATGCTTTACTCATGTTAGTTTTGATCGCCATTCTCTTGTGTCGATCACCTGGTTTTGTTCGCAGCGCATGCAACATCTCCTGGGCAATAATTATGTTATATGTTATCTGTCTTCCCGCAACAAAGGCTGACTGGGTTTCAGATATACGATCTGGCAGAATCTTTTTCAGTCTTTGACATAAGACCTTAGAGACAATCTTATAGCTCACGTTACACAAGCTAATGGGGCGGAACTGGGCCATTTAATTGGGTTTATCTATCTTCGTAATGAGGCAAATGTTTGTGTTATTCAGGCCTGGCGCAATAATACCATCGAAGAGGAATTCGTTAACCATACGGTTCGGATCCTCTTTGACAATATCCAAAATTTCTGGTAAAATAACGCATTCATTCCATCTGGGACAGGAGCCTTATCAGGGTGCATCGCAAAGAGCGCATTTTTAATCTCTATCTCTGTGACTGGTGCCACAAGATCCCTATTCATTGCATCCGTAATTGTTGACGAAATATTTCCTAGAGCTTCATCCAGTTCTGAAGGATTGGATGTCTCAACCAAGGATCGAAAATAATTAGTCGGAATGGCTACTAATCCTTCCTCATCCTCCACATTGTTCCCTTACGGATCCTTTAGACATGTTATTCTGTTCCTCGCTCTCCTCTGCCTAGTAATATTGTGAAAGAAGTGTGAGTGTAAGTCCCCTTCCCTAAGCCAGAGAATCGTGCTTTTCTGTTTCCAAAACAACTCCTCTGCCTTAAGAGCATCAGAAAGTTCTTTTTGCGCCACAGTCAATTCCTCAGTAGTCACATTATCATCCATGTACATGGCATCCAATTTCTCTTTAAGTTCCTCAATTTGCTTCTCCAAGTTGACATCATTTTGTCTTCTCCATTGGCTTAAGGCTCTCCTGCAACAAGAAATGTGTGCCGAGATATGGGCATCTGGAGGAAGGTCAGGAGAATTCCAACCATCTTGAATCACTTGCCTAATTTCCTTGTTGTCCAACCATCGTTTATCAAATTTGAATTTTTTATTTAATCTAAATGGTTTGACGAGTATATTTGCTAGGACCGGACGATGCTCCGATCCCCATAGGTGGAGGTATTGGACAGAAGAGTGTGAAAATTTTTCATGCCACTTCTCATTTCCTAAGGCGCGGTCAAGGCGGCATTTGACGTTAGTAATCCCATTCCGGGTCTTCCTCTTGCTTACCCACGACATTAGGTTGCCTGAGCAGGGGAATTCCAACATCCCACAATCACTAATCATTTGTTTAAAAGGAAGGAAAGAGCTATGAGGTCGTGTAACCCCTCCATCCTTTTCATTATGCCCAGTGATTTCGTTGAAATCCCCTATCATAAACCAATGTCCATCTTTTATTGTTGAGAAACGCGTAAGACATTCCCAGACGAGTTCTCTGCGTTCAATAACAGGGCCACCATAAACAAATGTCATATAGACTTTTATTCCTAAATGATTGCAGATACATCAATCATCCGGTTATTAGAAAATAAAACATCAACTTGCAAATAATCCATAAAAAACAAAGCTAAACCCCTATTCTTCGTTTCAGAAAGGAACAAGAGTCCTGGGCGATGCTTCTGATACATCTCCGTAAGGCGTCGAATTGTGAGGTCGTTCCCAATCCCTCGACAGTTCCAGCTGATTGTCTTCATTGATAAAGGTGGGAAGGATCTTTGGCATCCGCCATACCTTTTTCTGAGCAGTAGAACCAGTCCTAAGTTTCCTTGCAGCCGTCACTCGTCCAGTCCCTGGCCTCTGGGAAGTAACCATTGATCGGATTCTAGGGGAAGCACGTCGCACCTGGTCCACTTGCATTTTTTTGTTTCTGTAGCTATGAGTGATGTCCCACCCGTGTCACCAGCTTCAAGAACAGGTGCCGCCTCAATCATAAGGATCGGCTCATTGTTGGCATCTAGCAATGTGTTTTGGTGCTCCATTTCAGTGAGCTCCAGGCCAAGAAGATCTTCATCGTTCACCAAGTTCTCATCGTTCGTCGTCTCATCCTGCATCTCATCCTCCTCCATGTGCTCCTCATCATTCAAAGCTCCAATTTTGAGAGCTCCATAGGGAGGAATAAGCTCCTCAACTGATATCATCTGGTGGTCATCCTCTCGATTCAAACTTGTCCCTTGCGCTGTTCTGAAAGTGACGTTTCCATCCATTAGAGGACCCAACCCTTTCGTTGGTGATGGAGAGGTTACCGGCATTGGCTCGCTAGGGGCTATAGCTGATCGTTTTTGTTGGACAGCCGTACGAGCTGATGCCATAGAAGATCCGGGGAAAGGGTCTTTTCTTTGAGATGAAGTGTGTCTATCCTTATAGCTCTGATTGTGATCAGCTTCACTACGAGTCATGTGTCATGGTGGAGGCTCTACCCCTGATCCAGAAGCAACATTTCTAGAACCCATCTCATCACTTGACGTAGGTTTCTGTCTCCAGGCTCTAGCATTACCACTATCATGTTGATCTCCCACCCTGGTCTTCTTAGTACTCTTGGAGTAAGGATTAAAACGGGAATCCCTTGCTGTCACATTACTAGTACGGCTTGAGTGAGAGGTTCTCTGCACACGAGGATAAGAGCTCGTATCATCTTTGTATGATCGGGGATTGGCATCCTTTGCCCTTGAAGTACCCACCACTACAGGAAATGTAGGTAGTAATAGCGGACGGAAACCGCTATTATTCACTTATCATAGTGGTTCCTGGTCCGCTCTGACAGCGCCCATTATAATAGGTCCAACGCTTTTAATAGCGGTTTTTCTTTGTGCTATAATTAAACATAAAATAATAGCGTGTTTTTATATGCAATAGTTAAAATATATAATAACGTTCTAAAAATGTTATAAAAACCTAATAATTAATTGATTTTTAAATTTTCCGAAATTGTATTAAAAATATCATTCAAACTAAATAATTCAAATTAAATAGAAATGATTAATAATTAAAATTAAATTTTATTTATTAATTAAAATCAGTATACAAATAACTAAAGGAAAAATTAAACCAAAACTAATTGATAACATTAAACCAAAATAATGAATAACATTAAACCAAAAACTGATCAGAAACATTAAACCAAAAACTGATCAGAAACATGATTAACTTTAACCTAAACTAAACCTAAGGCGCCGCCGCTACCAGAGCCTCCAGCCTCCGCCTCCAGCCTCTAGCCTCCAGCCTCCAGCCTCCAGCCTCCAGAGAAGATGATGAGAAAGCCTCAGCCTCCAGCCTCCAGAGGAGATGATGAGAAAGTAGCATCGCTCCTATTGTTCTTCTTGCTGGTTCAGTTCTTCAACCTGAATCCATCAGAGCCGTGGAGAGTGGAAGAGAGAGTCGGAGAGGTGACCTTTGTGGTGGTGAAGAGTGCCCCGGAATAGAAGGGAGTGGTGGTGGTGCTGAGCACCTCGGTGGTGGGGATGAGTTGAGAGGAGGAGTACAGATCTGATCCTTTGTCAAGGAGACAGAGAGAGAGAGAGAGAAAAGAGAGACATCGTGAGAGAGCAAAGAGAGAGAAGCAATGAGATTCTTGTCTTAGGATTGACCAATAGGAAAGAATCAATAGCCACAAGTTTATTTGTAACCAATAAGAAAGAAGCACAAGGATAACCACAACTTTCATTTGTGACCATTTGATCAAAGTCAATCTATGGTCAGAATCAATCAATAACTATAGCATTGTTATTAGTTATTTTAGTAACTGAAATTAAATTTTTTGAATAATTTTGTTTATATAAAATGAAGTTGTTCATTTACATCTATAAAACTAATAATATAAAATTAACAAAATGATCAGATTAAATAACAAATCATTATTGGTTTGTGTAATTTAGAATTTGGAGTGTGTATAGGGTTTGAAGTGTATGTGGTTTGACTTGTTTGAGAGTAAGTTTTGGGGTTTAGGATTTGAAATATGATATAAGGTTTATAGAGTAAATATTTTTATTTTAAATTTGTGGTTTAAGTTTATGATTTGAAGTTGGAGTTTGGAAAAGAAATTAGTTTTTTTTTTAAAATTTAAGATTTGGAGTTATATAATTTGTGGTCTAGTACTTAGGGTTTGATGTAGAGTATTTAGAGTTTAGAGAATGGGTTTTGGAGTTTATACTTGAAGTAGAGTGTTTAGAATTTGTAGTTAATATAAAAATAAAATTTTAGATTACTTATGTGTTTTATATAGAGTACTAAAGTATAAAGTTAAAAATTTAGATTACTTATGTGTTTATACTATAGGATTTGGGATTTAGGCTTTTGAGTATAAATTTTAAATTTGTTAAATAAATGTGAATATTAAATTATTTCAAGATTGAAGTTTTAAAATTTATGTCTAAAGTTTATAAAAATATGTTTAGGGTTTGAAAATATGTTTTAAAAAATATTTTTTAGGAATAAGGTTTGGGGTTTAAAAATATGTTTAGGGTTTGAGGATTAGGGTTTGAGGAATAAGGTTTGGGGTTTAGGGTTTAGATTTTCTTTTAAATTACAGAATACAATTTTGCATATTTCAAACTTAAATACCAAATTCTAAATTCTACACACTTTAAATTCAAAATTTAGTATTTTATAAAATAGAGATGGTAATTTAAAAGTTAAACAATTTAAATTCACTATTATATACCAAGTCTAATACAAACTCAATCTACTACACAACTTCAAAATTTGCAAAGGCACTTTGCCACTAGTCTCCAACAGCTCCATATTCTGTTCTTCCAAGCACTTCGTAGACTTTTGAGACTCCGATGAATACTTTAGCTTCATTGTAACCTCATTAATTTTCCCTAGTGCTGAGTGCAAAAGAAGATGATTTGTTCTCACCCGAAAACTACTCGTCGAAACACCAAACTCCCAGATGAGTTATTCTCAGTTATTCTCATCCTTACACATGTGCTGTGTGTACAGAACAACATACTTATCAAATGCATCAATGCATCTATCAAAAAGCTGAAGGTCTAATCCCTTAACGCAACAAATACCAATGGCATCAGAGACCAATAAAACCACATATGCATGAACCATTCTTGGTGCAGAGAACATCACGGGGTATAGCAGAAAGGACGTAGCGGCACGCCGGCACTCACAGTTAACAGAGGTGGTCTAACCGGAATACCTTGCTTCCAGTATAATCACCAATTGGGCCAGCAGAAGAAGGTTGTGTATGGTCAATAGATCTACTATAACCAGTAAACTGAACATCTAGAGTAAAACGCAAGAAACATACATCTTCCTGCACACAATTGAACCAAAAGAATCAGATTAGCAATGCTATTTTTGATCCAACTCGAATGATGCAGGAGTGCAATGGCTGAATGATACCTGTGTTGAGTCTTACAAAATCCTTTTTCAGAGATGTAGTTTTCACCTGATTAAGCAAAGACAAACACAAAAAAAAAAGAAGTTAAGTTGGATTTGATCAGAGAAAAGAAAGCAAATGAATTTATGAAGGAGAGGAAATACCTTGAAAGCAACATAGTTCTCAGTTTTATTGGAATTTTTAAGATCAGGGTAGCTTTGCTTCTCGAGTTCAACTGAACCATATCTTTATACTGTCATGAGTATCCAACATAATCAATTTCATAGAGCAGACGACAACTCTCTTCATCGCTTAAGTGTATTATTCGTAGCCTAGGTAATGAATTCGTCATGGTTCCAAGCTCCCTCTCCATTGTCGTTACAATCAAAGGCACCATACTTTAGTCAAGACAAAAACTTTTGTCAA
>JABAYD010027191.1:0-11691 GCA_014822095.1 Diplotaxis tenuifolia | reverse complement strand
CTCTTAACTAATCACGTACAAATCCAAGCTGTTACATAGCAAGCCAATCTGAACAAAGATCGAATCGTTATGTAACAACCGAACTCGAACCAAAGCTCAGCCACTACGAAACGACCGAGAACACACCTACTTGGTTGCTACGTAGCGACCGAGCTCAAGCCAAGGCTCGGTCGCTACGCAGCGACCGAGCTTGAGCCAAGCTCATTCGTGCACATTTGATCGTTACGTAGCTACTGAACCATCCTGACTATCGGCACAATACGAATTCAAGCATTCTCTTCTAGTCCTTAGTACAATCTCCCGAGAGATACGGCTGAACCACCACTAATTTCCTATTGAATGGAGTTATTATTCGAACTTTAGGATAAAATCGCGGAAATCTTACTTTATCGAAAAGAAATCGTAAAAACATTTTAACCGAAATACGGGCTGAAGAGGCCTAGAACACGATTAGAAGCCCATTTATGATTTTTTATTAAAAGTCCGTAAAACTTATGAAGGTTTTTCCTTGGTCCGCAAGAAAAGATAAATGATAAGTTTCCGCAGATAAATACCAAGTTCTCGCGGATAAATGTTAACTTTCCGAAGATAATCATGAAGATCGAAAAAATGAAAAATCTCTATTTTACGATTTAAGACGGCTTAAGGGCAGAAGAGGAAGGCGAAGACCGACCTTGAAGGGAGTATAAAAGGAGTCCTACGAGAGAAGACCAAGCATCAGAGAAAAATTTAGCACTTAGAGCATTTAGGCAATTTTCCGTTTTTGTTATTCGAGCTGCGTCTCAATTAGGGCTTCCACAGTCTTAGGTTGCTAGAACAAGGATCTTGCCGTCAGCTCTTGTAGCCAAGGCTCCTAACTCGTTTCAACGCTTGTTGGGCCCGGATATGGCCCGCTAGCTGAGACTAATGGGTCGACGAGAGCCAACGATGGGCCGCGATAAGCCCATTACCAGTCAATCTATTGAGAAAAGAACGGAGGAGAAGCCGAAGGCTGTTTTATAAAGAAGGAGCGCTAACAAAACAGGTCACGGGAAAACACTCTGGACCTCATTTACAAATAAAGTCACGGGAATAGCTCAGGCTGAAGGCACATGACCCGGTCAAAGGAAGACTGTTGCGAATCCCCCATCTCGCGGAGCAAATCTCGGAGGTTGGTTAGGATCATTCAAGCATAACTGAGAACTATTTAAGGAGGAGAAAGGGATCAAAGAAGGGATCCCCTCGACTCGTCCTAGACCTAAAGACTAAAAGACTATCATTTATTGCATTCATTAAAAGTCATCATTGTAATTTCCTTTAGATCATCGAGATCATCTCTGTAAACCCATTTCTTTCTAAATCAATACAAACAAGCATATTCATTCATACAAGTATTACGGAATTCAGCCCGCGATTCTTCCCTAAACCTAACCTGTTACTAAAAACCTGGAGGTGAGTTTTACCCCTCACAGTGTGGTTTCAAGTTCTTCAAACGAATCCACTGAGCTTCGGTTACTTGATCTCTCTCATAGCCATCTCAAAGACGAATTGCCTTCACAGATATCCAAGCTGCAGTAGCTTCAATTTCTTGACCTGAGCCATAGTCTCCTAACCAGAGTGTTTCCTCATCCTCAGAAACTGAGTAACCTAACTACTGTTCTACAACAATAATGTGCCATGATGAGGGATCCAAGAGGGTAAAGAGCCAGAGATTTCAGTGAAGGAAAGCATTAATGAGGGATCGAACGTTAAGCTCAGCAGAGACGAGATTCACCACGATGAGGTCTTGTAGCTTTCTGATTGATTTGGGGATTGAACACTTTAATGGGTTGTAAGATAGCTCGAGCTTGTCTGAGTGTTTAAGATTTGCTATCACGTTTGGTAATGGCCCTTGAAGAAGCAAGACAAAGCTGTCTTCTCTCAACGTCACAAGCGGTTCCAGAACCAGTGACGAAATACAATCACACCTCCATTGAGTGTTCTTGCTTCTCTTTGCCGACTTGTTCTACGATACGCAAAGCTCATCACCATCCCAGCTCAGACGAGAGCTACTCACTGAGGTTATGTTTTGGAGACATGCCGTGACAGCGCAAAAGGATTCTACGAATCAGTTATCTCATTACAATCAGTGGCAGCGTCTCCAAGATTGAGCCTAATTTATTATGATGGAATTTCACCATGCTTATCAACTCGCCTGCATTAAGCTTCTCACAACTCCAATACGGGATTCTCGGCACTCAAGACATCATCAAGTTCTGGCATTCCTTAAGAGTTGTCACTAAGGAAGAAGACCTGACATGTTCTGGAGATTCTCGGCAATGCTTGCAGCTTCACATACTTTTATCTCAGCAAGTACTTGTTCTGGGCAGAAGTGCGTAGGAGCAAGCGTGATCCGGTCAAAACGTAGACCACGTTCATCATCCTCGTCATTGTTGCCATGACACAATCTGACGAGATAAGTTTTCTAATCTAATTAGTTAATTATTTACACCATATACACCGCTTTATACTTCGTGGTAGCACAAAAGTCTATTACGTGCATATATCGCATTATAGCTTTGATTTAAATAACTAAACAACTCATGTTTTGCTTTGCTGTCAGTAGTCCATGATATTAATAAATTGTCAATCATTGTATCATCATGACCAACACACGACATTAACTAAAAACATGTTTGATCGTTTGCTTATTAAATATTCATAAGCTTGGTTCTCTTCTTTTTGATTGATTTTCATCTAATCATGATTGTGCCTTTAGTTATCTAGAATCAATTACGATAATTGAGCAAGAGAGAAAAAGAGAACCGACGAGATTGTCCTCACGCTTTAAAAGACAAACTCAAAGTCTTTAAAGCGGCACAAGACGCATGTTTGGATCCATAGTCTCAGCACACCATTGAGAACATGGCAGCCCAGTTTTGATCTCGCTAAACATCTCCCATGCTGACTACACCAGTCACGGCAGCACGCAGATCACCATGACGACTTGACCCACTGATTTCCTTATTCCATCTACACATGGATCGCGACAACCGCGAAGACATGTCTACCAATTTGATTGTGACGGTTTGTTATGGTGGCGGTACGTTAATGATGATGTCTATGGCAATTTGTTCTTGGCAGTTAGTCGATTGACACTTCATCCATGGCGACTTACTCTGGTGGTTCAAAACACTGTCTTCACAGATCGTTCACGCAACCATCCCCGAATTAAGAAGTTTAATCGGGATCAGAAGCATGCCAACGACGGTTCGCCTGGGACATTCCATCTATGACACTTCATTTATGACAACCTCACCCTAACAGCTCACTCATATCAATGCGCTTATGGTATCAGTATGTTCATAGTTCATTGTCTAATAAACCATATTCGTAAAATTCACAGAGATAGACTTCGTCTCTCTCTACGAACTTGAGGGGCTTACTGTTAGGGGTGGATTCACATCCTTCTCAAGGTCCATTAGACAATGAATTAGGCTCATATTGATAGGAAGCCCTAGGCTTCACCTTTCTATAAATAAGGAGCTATCTCCTTATTAGAAATGATCTTTTGGCATCTTTGCCTCTTCTTACACCTAAAATACATCTTATAAGAGAGTTTATAGATTCTTAGATTTGTTTTACACTTGTAATCACTCAATATAATAAATCTTTAATCTATAAACTTCTCTTTGATTCTCTTTGAAGTTCTTTTTCCCATTTGATCTCATTGAGATTTCTCCTAAACCTCAAAGATCTATTTATTATATTCAAATAGATCTTTTGTTGTATGATTTAAACAAATACCAGCAAAAACACCATTTTTGGATCAAACAAGTTGTTTCTCATCATTAATTTGTAAAGAAATGTCCTGGAAAATAGTTAATTCTTCTGTCCTCCTCACCGATATGAAGTATGGTTGTTGTATCTCCACCGACAAGTCAGCCTCCTCAGGTTCCAGAATGTGAATGCTTCTCCTCGATGCAAAGGTAACTCCGACGTTAAAATATTTAAATATTCGAGAGATGATTGTTGTTTGGTTTGTTGATTCTGTTTCACTTTGTTCAGGTATTGATTAATAAACTTTTTATCCAAATATTTTTGTAAAACCATTTGTTCGGATCTTGATTATCATATTTTTTTCCCAGAGGCTTTCATTTTTTCTCTAGACAACGAGAGAAAATGTGAAAGAGACCCCAGAGGATCCCAAATAAAGAGGGGTTGCCTCTTTATTTATAGGAGGATGAGGTCTAGAGTTTCTTAGTGACGTCATGTAAAATGGACTGAGCCCATTATCTTATAGGCCTTGTTGAGGGCAAGGCCCATGTCCAACAGACCAGCTTGTCCATCTCTTTGAAAATCTTAGAATCTGTCTACGCATTTTCCAGAACGATAGTCTTGAATGTAGGTTCTCTCTAACTGTAAAATTCCTTGACCAGTTAACCACGTATTCTTATCATCTTTCTTTGAGACTCCCATCTCAATTCTCGAACCACCTATCCATCCCAGCTTCAATCATTTTATTCGATCAGACCTTCTCGCCTTGAGCACACTTGCTCACTGAATTTTTATCTTCCTTTCGGTGAAACACCTGATTCACTTGGACGACTTGTCCATTCCAAATTTAGAATCTTCATATCTTTGTCTAGATAGTTGGCCCCATCAACCCTTGAAAATTCATGAGAATTTTACTCTCTCAGACACTTTTTATCTTTCTATTTACATCATGAAACACAAGTTACTGGACACACTTTTTGTGTAGGTACTGGCTAATATACCCTTAAACAATTTTGCTCTCTCGTTACTTTTATATTTTTTTATTTTTTAGTTAGTTTTTTTTATTTTTTTAAAGGTGAGTGAGTATACCTTATCTCATTTCCTATTTCTAATCCCTAACTTTGTTTCTTTTTTTTTTTACGGTCACTTTTTTCCACCAAAACCAATTTCATCTTTCCTCTTCATTACAATAAACTCAAAAATCTAATTTTCCAGAAAATACAAACATCCTTTTTTCAATTATTTTACCAAATTCCATTCTTTCTCATTCTCGATCTCTAAAACTCCATTCTATATTTCTTCAATTTCTAAAACATCAATTGACCCGAGAATTCCAACAACAAAATCCCTAATAGATGGTGTATGTTTTGCGGCTGTTATGAAGCAATTGGTGAAGGTGGAAGTTATGGTAGAGATGGTGGTGGATACGCAGTGGAGGAGTTTGTAGTTATGAAGAAAGTGATGGTTATGGAAAGGCACTGGTGGACGACGTGAAGATGGAAACCGTGGACGAAGAGGTAGTGGTTACGGTGGAGGTGGAAGTGGAGATAGTGGCGTGGAGGAAGTGATGGTTGCGGTGAACGTTAATATCACACGGGAAGATGTAATGGTTATGAAGAGGTGGTGGTTATGGGAAGGTGATAGTAGAAAACGTGAAAGTGGATACCATGGAGGAGGTTGTGGTGGAGGTCATAGTAGAAGTGAAGGAGGAGGTGGTGGTTGTAGTGGAAGAGGTGATGGATGTGGTGGTTGTGGTGGAAGTGGTAGTTGTGAAGAAAGATATATAAGTGGATACAAAGTGGTGGTGTACACAGTAAAAATGAAAATCATGAAGATGAATAATACGGAGACTGTGAGGGATTAAACTCACTTTTAGGTTTTTAGTAACATGTTAGGTTAGGGAAGAATTCGTGGGCTGAATCCCGTTTAGACTTGTATGAATGAATATGATTGCATATATTGATTTTGATAGATCTGAGATTACAAAGATGATGATGATGATAGAATTGAGATTACAAAGTTGGTTTGAGATGATTAGAAAGAATAATGAGAACGTTAAAGTGTATGTGTCGAAGATGGGTAGAGATGGATCTCTTTCTCTGATCTTCTTCTCCTCCTTAAATAGCCTCAGCCACGTTTGAACAATACTAACCAACCTCTGAGATTTCCTCCGTGAGTTGGGGGATTTGTAACAACCTCCCTTTGACCGGGTCCTACGCATCCAGCCTGAGCTGCTCCTGTTAGCTCTTTACGAATGGGGTCCGGACCTCTTTTCCGTAACTTGTTCCGTTAGCAAACAGCCTCCGGCTTCCCTTTAGCTCTTTTCTCAAAAGATTAATTTGTAACGGGCTTATCGCAGCTCGTCACTAGCCCTTATCGTTTTTACCAAACTAACCTTAGCTAGTGGGCTATATTCAGGTCCAACAGAGACCATGGTTGAAAAGAAAAGGAAGAAGAATCAAGAAACCAGTAAAATATAAAAACTAAAAAATAATAATAAAGCTGACACCAAATTGTGTTGTCCATAAAACATTACAATTGTACGAATTCGTTTTTTCTTCAACCATTTATGTGTTTCACCAAATCATGTGAAGGGTAAATTTGTATAAACACATACTTTCTTTCCATAAAATGTGTCTTCCAAGTGAAAAGTGTCTTTTTATGTAGCAAAAGTGACAAAAGTGTCTAAACATGTAACTCACTCAAAATTCATTGCCTTACTTAGTCATTCCCTAATCCTTTTATGGCTTTCTCGAACTACTTGATTTGTCTTGAACGTTCCTTAATCTCCAGAAAACTCTTAGTTATTTATTCTCATTTCTTTTCTTAACAATCCGATCCATTGACTTCTAAAAGCTATGAACCTCTAAGTCAATCCATGACTTCGCTCAAATTGTAATCACACACTAGTTATTCCAGCACATTTCGTACATTAGTCTGATCATTTCTTAAAATGACCTAACTCAGATTTCTTTACCAAACAGACTTCCAAGTTACATCTTCCCCATACACGAGTGACTCTGACTTGATCACCCCCAAGAAAAAGTCACTTTATCAGTTCATAATTGCTTTGCTTAGCATTATTTGTGAAAACTTAGTGTGGACAATCTTGATTTTTTAAAGTATTTTTCCTAGAACCGTAATCATTCTGATACCAATTGAAGGAACCCGACCCAGTTTCATTACCACATCTAAGACTGTGGTCCCTTGCTTGACCAAAAGAAGTCATTTAAGATTATTCCTACACTTAGAATGTTTCTATATTTTTCTCAACGAGTTTCAGTGCAGTTTCCATTACTCTCCTAGTTTAATCCAGCAACCTAGTGGATTACTAAGAATCGCAGCAATATAAACATGTACCTTTCTGCTTTGAAATGGTTGGATCTTTGATTTTCTGCTCATCAACTCATATGCTTTGTCCTTGATAGCTCCATGCTTCCTCGCATATCTAGGTCGATCAAATACTTCACTAAATCTGCTTGTTACTTAGTCACTCAACCAACCACCACCATATGACCAAGAAACAAAGATAGATGGCTCTATTTCATCCATCCATCCAATACACAAACATAATGCTAACTACACTTACACTCCTCAGTCAGATACTGATCAACTCATGATCAGCCAAAAGAGTAAATCGACCCAAGGCCCTTAGATCCGGCTGTGTCTCATCGGCTCATATCATGGATCAAGAACACTCACTTCAGACTTCACTCGGATCCGATTCTCAGTACTATGTCCCACAAGACAACTACATCTTGCTGATCACATGCACATATACCAAGACCAGAATCCAGTAAGATCCATCAACTTATACTCGACCTGGCGTACATCCAACCGTAAGAACTTACGATCCATTACTATCACCCGTATTTACTCACAATTAAGTTCATCACTCACGGTTCCGTTCTGCTCAAAATCACCATCTGGTTGTTTAGAACATAGTCGAGCAACTGATTCCCTACCCATGATTCAAATACTCCACACACTAGGATCCATACTACATTCTCGCTCTTACAGCCTAGCCATTCATAGGATCCAGACTCACGATCGTCGATCACAACTGAAACGCCTATTGTTGGGGGTGGATCCACATCCTCTACAAGGCCCATTAGACAATGAATTAGGCTCATATCACTAGGAAGCCCCAGGCTTCACCTCTCTATAAATAAGGAGTTATCTTCTTCTTAGAGAGGATCTTTTGGGAGCATCTTTGCCTCTTATTACACCAAAAACACATCTTATAGAGAATTTATAGATTCTTAGATTTACTTTACACTTGTAATCACTCAATGTAATAAATCTTTAATCTATAAAATCTCTTTGATTCTCTTTGATGTTCTTTTTCCCATTTGATTTCATATAGATTTCTCCTAAGCCTCATGAATCTAAAGAATCAATTTCGTAAATTCTTATTTGTATGAATCCAACAAATACACCATTTTTGGATCAAACAGTTGGCGCTAGAAGGAGGGGATCTGGTGAGTGTCACTCCGACTCGGGAAATGGGGGAGTACCGCAGACTCGGGACGAGTTGGAGGATGAGCAGACTCACACAGGTCTTCTGTCTATCGAGGTTGGTGCTAACTCAAATGCATAGTTGGCTATCGTTCCCGTTGAGTCGATCGCAGAGGAGGGTGAGGTTCCTAAGGCTCAGGGGAAGAAGAAAAAGATAAGGAAGAAGAATAATGATGTCCCCGAGTCTGACGCATCGCATATTGACTCGACATCTGGGGTTCCCGACGTTGAACCAGAATCTGAGGTGCTGCACTGAACCACATCCGAGTTGCCGCCAATTAATGAAACCGTTCATCAGGATCCAAGTGCGGATGTTCCGCAAATGCAAGCGGGGGAGGGGGGGGGTGATCACGCGGGTGATTGAAGCGTCTTTCCCAGAAAAGGTGAAGTTTTCTTACAGTGGCAGCTCGCCCCTTGTCAACAATGGTCCCAAATGTGCCGATATTTCTCGCCAGATAAAGGGCGGGCCGAAGGAGCTTCCTCCAGTTGATCATCTGTTCTTCCGCGATGCCTACATCGACGTGGCTTTCAACTTGAGGATGGTATGTTTCTTCGACTAACACTTTAATGTCTAACTTTGTCTCTTATTGGCTTTCTTCTCGTCTTTCTTACTGATGCGCTACTTCGCAGGCGGAGGGCACCATGAACTTCTTGGTGGAGAAGTATGATTCTCAGGTTAAGATAGCATACGACGATTTGAATAAAACTCGGAGGAAAACTAAAGCCGAGAAGAAACGTTCCGCCGAACTGGAAAACTCTCTTGCACATGCAAACGATGAGGGACGAGGCGGTTAACAGGGCAGAGACCGCAACGATGATGGCTGAAGAATCTTCAACGAAGTTAAAGGCTTCACAAGATTCTTCAGCCGAGCTTGAGAGAGAGAAGATGCATCTCGAGCAGGAGAAGCATGAGCTCGTGGAACATCACTAGAGGGAGGTTGCTCGACTCAGGAATTCCCATGTTTACAAGGTTACTCGCGAAAGGGCGAAGGTCCATGCGGCCATTGTCGCTAAGGCTCAAGCTGGCTTCGATCGCATCCGCAGTCGAGAAGTTTGCTTCAATGATTATGACGATGCGCGATGTTTCTGGAGCCAAGCGTTCGGGACAAGGAGCTGCTTGGAAATGATGCGGAGGGAGGGAGATGTTGTTCCTAAAGAGAGGATAGACTTCTTCCGCTCTGAAGAGATTAAATGGAAAGCCGAGGCCGAAAGTCGTGACATCGGGGCGATCCCCAAAGGCGACCTCTCTTTAACCCTGCTGAACCTGAGCTCTGCTTACGTTGATAAAGATCTCCTGACTAAGAGAGTACCTTAACAGGAGCCCGTTAACGAGCATGGCTCGAACTTGCACGCCATCAACCCGGTGACTGTTGCCAATCTTCAAACTCCAAGGCGTTCCCTCGGCACGCTCTGAAGAGACTGGCTGGGAACCAGTCAGATGGTGGGAACAAAGATCCCCAAAATGTGGGTAAATAGCCGGGCGCGGTCGAAGTCTTGGATGTTTTCGAGGACGAAGAATCTTCTGAACTCGAAGAGTCTGCAGACAAGGGTCGTGATGAGTTGGACAGCGACAACGCCAGGACCAATGAAGTCGAATTGGATGGCCCAGCGGGACGTCGTGATAGTGATCCACAAGTTTCATCTACCAACGTGACTGAAGCTCTCTCGGCGCAAGAAACTCGTCCCCAGGATGGCGATTCAGAAATCCCGAAAGAGTGATCGTCTTCTCGTTTGTCTTTTTCCGTTGTACCTTTTGATCCCTCCATTGGTGGGGTTGTTGTAAACTTTTAAGATTACTGAACTTTTATATTCAAATCCAATCACTGTCGAAGATACATCTCTTAGCTTTGCTTTGCCAGCTACTATTTTAATGCTTGGCTGATTTGGACAACTGTTTTGAGTTGCTTTTCTCAACTTCTTTGCCTTAATTGGTTCATCAAATCATTGAGGATGATTTGAATTAAAACTTGTCCGGCAAATCGTTAAGTTTAGGTCGCTGACTCGGTACGATTCGATAGTTCGTAGTCCGAGATCGGAGCCTAAATGTTTCCTTTGTGTTGCCTTAGTGATTTATCGAATCGTCAAGGATAATCCAAAGTAAACTTTCTCGGCTAGTGGATTGTCTGGTCGCTGATTCGATACGAATGCACGAGCTCAGGATCGAGGGTTCAATTTCAAGTTGTCCTAGTCGACTCTGGATCGAACATAGCGTGTGTAAAATTGGAACATAGAGGGTGTTTAAGATCGATAAGGATTTTTGGGTAGTCACGAAGTAACGATGTGGAACTTCAGGTCGGCCAGTCCCCATTCCAAAAGTTATCGCGAAACCGAGAATTATTGACTCTTCGCTAGCTCGGATTTGATTGCGTGCTAGCGGAGCTCGTCGGGCAAGTATCTGATCAGGATATATCCGACGAAACTGCGCATGTGCTAGTACGCCGCTTACGATGCATTCTCGTGTTCGAGAGATCGAGGCGTTAGCTCGGCTCTGGATGGGATTTGGCTGGTGTTACGACTGAACTCGTGAAGAGCTGCCTACGTACCCCGCGAAAGGGATCAAGCCATTCGTAGTTCTTTTTCTGAGTAGAACTGGCTTGTGTGGCTCATATACTTGACGAGTGAAAGTGGTTGTACTGCGCATTCACTCAGTTTACGAGTTAAAGTGACTGAAAAGTCATTAGCCCGTTTTGTTTTTGAACGAAAGGAGGTTCGTTACTCGGCGTAGTAACGCTGTAGATTCATTGAGTTCGAAGCTCTTGGAAATTCATTGCCGGTCGAAGTCTCGAGATGACAGACGCCTGGCTTTACAACCTTAGTAATTTTGTAAGGTCCTTGCCAATTTGCGCCAAACTTTCTTGCATTCGGCTCCTTGGTTTTCTCGAAGACCTTTCGTAATACGAGGTCCCCTAGCTCGGGTGGTCGAGACCGAACTTTCTTGTTGTAATAGCTCTCAATCTGATGCTGGTAGTTTTGGATGCGCAGGAGAGCCTGATCTCGTCGTTCCTCGATAGCGTCTAACGCGTCAAGAAGCATGTCGCTATTAAGCTCGACGTGTTTGGGCATCCTAGATCGTCGTAGACTGGCGACGTTGACTTCGGTCGGTGCCATAGTTTCAACTCCGTGAGCGAGAAACAAAGGTGTTGTCTTGGTAGCTCCTCTTGAAGTTGTCCTGTGCGACCAAAGAACTCCGTCTAGCTCGTCTGCCTGGCGACCCTTCTTTAGGTCGAGTCTCTTTTTGATTCCGTCGATGATGGTTTTGTTCGAAGACTCGGAATGTATAAAATATGTTTATAAATCACGAGTTCTCACATGATTAGATCAGTTCAATACAAGATAATTTTGTTCGGTTCAGAACATTAATATCACGGCAGTTTGGTACAAGCTTTGAACTTAAATCAATTCGGTTTCAGTTAGGTTCTTTCATCCTATCTCAGTTCA
>JABAYD010027190.1:0-10560 GCA_014822095.1 Diplotaxis tenuifolia | reverse complement strand
TTGTTTTTGTTTTTATTTGAACTGAACTTCATTTTCTTATTCATAAAAAGAATATAAGATCCAAACTAATACAAAATATTTCTTCTAAGCCTTCATTTATAATAAATTTCCCACCCCAAGAAAAAAGAATAAAAGAATAAAACCAATTTTCTTCTCAAATAAAACACTTTTCCCTTTTCTGTAATGTCTCTAAACCCCTAAATGTATAAATATTTTATAAAAACTAAAACCCTTTTCTTAAAACGAAGAACTCCCTCCAATAGCCCAAGCAGAGACCGTGTAAAGCGGCTGATCCAACCACCGCAACGTGACTCCTTCTTCGTCGCCTTTCTCCACGTTAAAGAACTCCTCATTACCATCTCCATACATCCTAAGCAACATCTTACTCTGCAAAACCTCTCTCTCCAAAACTCCAAGACTCCGAAACCCTAACTGCTCCAACATCCTCCTCCACTGCCCAAAACCCACATGCCTCTCTTGCCGATGACTTCCTTCACACGCCACAATGTTCCTGATCTCTCTCCCAAACAAAACCTCCTCAATCTTAACTCTCATCAAACTATCCACCCCAAGATGCCTGTGCATCACGTCAAAAAGAGCAGAATAGTACTTTAACGAGTTAAACACTCTCGTCTCGAGCTGCATCGAGTTATGTTCCGCTTCCTGTTCGGTAATAACAACAGCTATAGGGTTCGTGCTTCTGACCAAACCCACAAAGTCTCTAACCGCGGTTCCATCGTAAAGCGTTTTGTGCATCTGCGAAACGCAGTTCACAGCAACCGCTTCACCTTCCTTAACGTGAAGCATCCAAACCCTAACGTCCTCGAGCCTATCGACAACGGGATGGAACTCGAACGGGAGATTCATCGCCTCCGCGAAGCCGTGGAGACGGTCTCCCGTCTCGTTGAGTTCGTGTTTTGATTCTCCAACTCCCGTGATACGCACGTGACGTGGCGGGTTTGGTCTCGAAGCTAGGGTTTGGAAGAAGCTTGGCCATTGTAACCCTTGCTTGATGTCGAAGTCTATGATGTGAACTCTCTCTCTCCCTTCAAACGCTCTTAGTAGCATTGCGTTCGCTGTGTAGTGGATGAACTTCGGGATCGGTGTCGCTTGGTTCAAGAATCTCAACGCTGTTCCTGATTCGTCCTCGAATTCGCGAGGCGGTGTGATGTGGAAGATGTGAGGGTACATACAAGCCGCTCTTAGGGCTAGAGCTTCGGTGTAGTAAGATATGAGACGTGTCATTGGTGTGTTGCCTCTAGGGGAAGCGAGTTCGCCGGTTCTTGCGATGATGTGGTTGATGGCGGTTATGTTTCTTGTTCTGATCGCTTCTAAGCAATCGGTGAGTAGGTTGACAAGCTCTAGATCTCTCTGTGAATCGTTGATGTTGTTGTTGGTGGTGGTGGTAGCAATGATTCTTCTTCCCTCTGTGCTACTGCCTTGGTGTTGTTGTGTGTATGGATTCCTTGAACCGTTTGTGGGTTCTTGGACTCTGTGTCTGAAGATATGAGTGTCTGATGATGCGCTTGTTGATGATCCTGAAGCAGGACGGCTACTCGCAATGTCTTTGTCTCCTAAACCAGCTAACTCGGTGATGTTAAACCAGTGTGGATTGATCACCTTTTCTTGATCATCATCATCATCATCACCTGAACAAGTCAAAGAAAAGGGTAATGATTCTGGAGTGAAATGGTCAAACCAGAAACCCATGTTTTGATCTGTTTCACCTCTTTGTCTCTTAACTCTGTTCAGACAAGACTCGTCCTCCTTGTCCTCAGCCAATCTCTTCAAGCCTCTGTTGTTGTTGTTGTCGTTGTTCCATGAAAACCCATCTGTGTTTCCTCTTGTTGTTGTCAAAGGTGGAAGCTTTATGCTCTGCTTAAGCGAACAACCACCAGTTTTGTTGTTGTTGTCGAGTGAGATGCTTCTTGCAAGTGGTCGGCTCGAAGGTGTTTCCTTGCGGGAGAAGTTACTACTGCTGCAGGGTAAGTCCAATCTCGGTGTGTTCATGGGAAAGTGTACTGAAACTGTGGCTGATGTTGCTGCTGCTACTGCTTCACTCCTTAGTCTTCTAGTCGGTGACAACAATGATGAACTTGAACAACCTGCCAACATCCTCTACAAAAAATATCTACCCACCCAAAATTAATCTATGTGAGTGATATGGTCTCTAAGTGTGTGTGTGTGTTTGCTTAATCAACAATTGATTTAAAAAAATGGAATCCGATGGGGAAAAAAATCAAAATAAGTGAATCCTATATGAATGATTTTTTGGTGACTTAATATGCAAATAAATAGAGAAAAGAAATGAAATGAATCCCCTCCCCAAATAAATCTAATAATCAAATAAAAGAATGAAAGAATATAACTAATCTATAAACTTAATCAAATCAATCTATCATAAACACACAATCATCGGATTCCTTGAAGTTTTTTCTAACAAACAAAACCTAGAGTGTCGATGATAATGATGACAAACGAATTCACATCATCTACAAAGGATGCTGTTGTTGAAGAAGATGATCTCCTCCGTTGTTGAACAGACTTTGTAAACCCGGTTCTCCATTACGCTTTTCCATCCCGGTTTGCCAAATTCCCCAGATTAAGAGAACTTTGTAAACCCAAAACCCAGATCAGAACTTCACTCAGAGATTACTGTGACTGAATAATCCTTTTCTTTCTTGTTTTCTCTCTCTCTCTCTCTCACCCTCACTCACTTTTGGTTTTCTCTCTCTCTCTCTACCACTCTACAGAATGTGGTACTATACAGAGTTGTTCTACTAATACCATACTTTCACCAACTTTTTTAGTTTGTTGTTTTGTTGGGTCTTCGAGAATTGAAGTTGTCACTTTTCTATTTTACAGTAAATTGTTTTTTGGGGCAGAGTGAGTGGTGCACGAGGCAATCTGGATGTTTGAGAGCCGTTGGATCTATTGAATCGAACGGTGGAAAAGGGGTTAAAGGTTTAGTGACCGTTTGTATATTGTCGGAGAAATATGACCGTTGGGGGAGGAAGGAGAGTGTTGGGTGTGTCCGGACATCAATGAAGTCTAATTGGGAAAGCCCCAAAAATACTTTAATATACACGCTAAAATAAAAACATTATTAATCCTATTTTTCTCTTTTTTTTTGTCAACAAGGCATTAATTTAATTTAAAATTGATAGTACATTCCTGGTTAAAAAAATAATTATACAGACCCAATAACTATTTTGGGTATTAAATTCAGACTTCTCAGATAATTTTTTATAGTCTCATTAATTTTAAAAACATATGAAAAGCTACAAGAAAATCCTTCATCACACTAAACACATTCTCATAATATGAACATATGCGGAGGAAAACTAATTCAATTCATTCAAAAAAAAATTGAAACCAAAATTTGGATTACCTTAATTGATATAAAGTGCCTAGAAAACTAAAAATGAATTTAAAAATAAACAACTTAAAGATAATCAAGAAAAAACTTAGAGATCATCAATACTTAACTTGGTGTTAAATTGCTTTACCAATAATGGAGTCTATAATCAATTTGCACCTTTAAATGCTAAAACTGAACTCTGTGTAAACTGAAGAGTCATTTACATCCTAGGACAGTTTTTGAGTTTTTATACAAAACACATAACCGTTTTTCTCTAATAAATAAAACAAAAACATTTTTTTTTGAACACCAGACATTTATATTTTCTATGATTCATTAATTTCAGCTCTTTTTGTCAAAAAACTTATACTAGAATAGAATGATGGGAGATTTGAACAAAAAAAAAGAATAGAATGATGGGAGCATTGAATTGGTGTAACAAGAGCGTAGAGGAGAGAACAGCGTAGGCAGTCAACTCCATATACACAAAACATAGATCTTTCAATTCAAATGAACAGATTAGACAGTATATACTTTGACAGTGAAGCTCAAAAGAGAGATAGATTTGCTAGTTTTATGCTTAACTTTATATGATATGTTAGAAAGATACAAAAACAAAACAGATTATTTCCAAGAACAACAATACTTATTTGCTTATGATAAACCAAGCTATACCGCAGGGCAAAAGAAGTTTGTTTTGCACCTAAAAAAAGTCTATCATGAAAATGACTTCCACCTGTTAAAATACAGAAGATGGTTTTTTATTGAGTCTATGAACTTTAGTTAACTATGAAGTTCCAGAAAAATTTGAGAAAAAGACAAGACAGTTCCGTGAAGGAATTGTATACTAATTTCAATTTCAAACATAATGGGCTTATACCAAACATAATGGGCCTTTTCGTTAAAGCCTAATATTAATATTCGTCGTCGTTTCACCAGATCGGCTATTCGTCTGCGTCGTCTCTCTTCACTCGCCGGAGAATCTGAAAAAGTAAAGAGAGAAAGTAAGAGATGACGAAAGACGACGGAGAAACGGCGGATGAGCAAAAGAAGAAGCCATCCAGGTTCTGGATTTGGGAATTATCTTCCGTTATTCTCCGATTGATCCTGATCTCATTCTCGGGAAATCTCAACCTCTCTTCCCGTCCGGAGGTCTCCACTCCTCTCACCAGCATCCGCCGCCGTAATACCTCCCTCTCTCCATCTCTCAGTTTCATCTCCACGATCTCAAATTCTCCTTACATTTCTCCGTTTTTTTTGTATGAATTTTTGCAGTTGCTGAAGGTTACTGGTTGAAGCAGGCATCAATGTCACCATATGCAGGTTTCTCTTTCAGATTTGATCCTCTGTAGTTTCTAATTTTAGGGTTTCTTGGATCTGAAGTTTTATGTGTGTGTGTGTGTAGGATCTATGTACCATGGCTCGCCATTGCTGCTCTCGCTTCTTGGACCTCTCACGGTTCAGAGGTTAGTTACTGGCACCAGTTCGAATCATCTGTAACTCTGTTTCAACTTGATTTTTAAAGGAAGATACTTTGGATTTCAGGATTAAAGGGCAACCAAGTCACCTCTTTTGCAGGTACTTCTCATCATTCTTATACCATGAGCTAGTTTAGGATTAGATTTTGAGTATAGATCTTGATAAGATCTTCTCTATGGGTTTAAGAGACGTGACTATGTAAAAAGAGATCACATTTCAATGTTTACTCTCTTGGATGCAGCTTGGTTTTTGTTATTGCAGATATACTAAGTGCAATGCTTCTTCGAAGTATTGGTCAGAAACTCCAGATGGCTTATGGGTTGAATGCGAGGCTACTTGGCCTTCTTAAGTCGTCGCCAAGGGATAAAGGTATCATCTATATTTGATTCTACTTCTCTTGGGTAAATACAGATGTTGTATATAAAGTCTTAGTCCATGGGTTCATTTGTTCTGGCTCATTGAGATTGGATCAGAGAGTGTTCTGTTTTCATTTACTAGTTGGCCAAAGATTGATCTGTCTTTTTCGTGTTCTCCTCAGGGATCCTACCTTGTGGTGATATTGCTGCCCTTGTGTACTTGTGGAATCCTTTCACCATCGTATGTTGTGTGGGCTTATCAACATCTCCAGTCGAGAATCTGGCTGTCATATTGGCACTTAATGGAGCTGTTACTCGTAAGAAGATTATGATACTTGCATATTGATATTGTCAATAGCTTCGTTGCATGTTACACATATTTTTTCTACCTGTGCAGGACGAGTTCCTTTGGCGGCATTTGGTTTAGTCATGGCCACGCATCTATCTCTTTATCCTGCAATTCTGACTATTCCTGTATGTATCATATTCGTGATTTATGTGTTTCATGTTTCTTAAAGTAAACAGATTCGAATACTTCTTGTTTGTTTCCCGCAGGTAATCTTTCTATTGGGATTTGGTTTGGATGCTCCTCCTCTAAAATTGTTCCTTCAGACCAGAAATGTAGAAAGTGAGAACAGATCAACCTCTTCTGCTTCTAAACAAGCCAAATCGAAACCGACTGCACATCTTCCCTTTTTATGGAAAACAGTCTTGCACTTTGTGTTCTGGGTACTTGTGTGGTCGCTCTGTGTATTGGTTTTATGTGGCTTATCACTGAGTAAGCATGGTGGGCTCGAAGAGATGTTCAAGAGGTAACTCTTAGCTCTGAGGGAACCAACGTTCATAGACATATGCTAAGTTTCTGATAGCTTCCAAGTTATATCATAGTCTTTAGAGGTTCTGATGTTAGTACGCATGTACCCCTTATTACAGGACATATGGTTTCATTCTCAGTATCGAAGATCTGTCACCGAACATCGGAGTCTTTTGGTAAGTACAAGGTCATATCATCAGTGACGAATAAGAAATAGTTGCTTTTCTGAAACCACTATTGATCTCCCTCTCACTTTCAGGTACTTCTTTGCCGAAGTCTTCGACTTCTTCAGAAGCTTCTTCTTGATAGTATTCCACGTAAACATACTGTTTATGTTACTGCCTTTAGCAATACGGTTGAAACATCGACCTTGCTTCCTGGCTTTCATATACGTGGCGATCTCTTCACTTCTCAAATCTTACCCTTCGGTAAGTACTTTAACTCACCGTGAACTGATTATTATGTTTCTTCTGAGAAGCTGTATTTATGAATGTTAAACCTCGCTTAGGTTGGAGATTCAGCTTTATATTTGAGTTTATGGGCATTGTTCGTCAATGAGTTAGCAGGTAAAGAAAATACGTTATTCTTTCCCAATGTTTACCAATATAGTTAAACTCTGCTTATGTTTTGGTGTAGATATGAAGTTCTCGTTCTTCCTTTTCTGTGGATGTCTTGGTGTTTCTCTCCTCAGCCCTGTGATGCACAATCTCTGGATATGGCGGGTAACAATCTTCAACTCAAATCCATAACAACACTAGCAACCAAGTGGTCTCAAGTTCAGAACTGCTGTAGATTCAGAACCTTACTTTTTGATTCCTCGTTTCAGGGAACCGGTAACGCCAATTTCTACTTTGGAAACGCTATTGGCTATGCGTGCTTTCAGGTAAAGTACAGACCTGAATCCGTTACTTTATATAGTGATTAAACTCTATTTTGGGGTTTTTTGAATAAAACGGCTTATGGGTCTTTACGTTTTTACAGATTGTTTTCGTGGTTGAGAGCGTAAGCGCAATGCTGAACCATGACCGGGCGCTGAAGAGACGTAACTCGAACCATCAAAAGGTCAAGAACTAAGCCACTTGCAGGTACAGTGCACCATACTTAAAAGACTTTTGTCTTTAGCCTTGCAGTGCGATTGGTCATCCGCTGGCAACATGTGTTTGTGTGAATCGTTTTTTGTTGTGTTTGAATGACAATGCAAACGAATATCAATGTATAACTATAATGAAACATTGGTTGAGATGAAGTACCTTCAATCAAGCAATACTATTTTATTCAGTTGAGAGTTGCGTAAGTAAGATTTTCAAACGTAATAATGTACATGTATGTTATAAAACGCTAGAGATGTCAGAGGCAAAAGAACCAAAGAGATTTTATGTTTACAAGAACACACATAAGAAGCTTTTAGATTGATGATGATGATGATTTAACAGGTCCATTTAGAAGTAGGGAAACAGCTGAGGCGATGACACCATTTGCAATGTTTATTCCCATTCTCTCCTTTGAAAAGCATCACTGATCCAACAGTTAACCCAACCACAAGCACAACGGCTGCGACTAGGAACAAAACGTATTGGTACATGCTATGCTTGCGTTTGGTAACGGAAGAAGTGTTGGTGCGGGAAGCTTCCCAGCCGTACTGTGGTCGGACAAGGAGGACAAACCCGAGGCATAATCCGGTTAAGAACCCTCCAATGTGTGAGAAATTGTCAACCCGAGGAAGCATCCCTAGTGCTAAGTTGATTGCTATGATGAATAACAGTGTGATCAGAGCAGCCGCCTGCAACAACAACAAGAACAACAAACCAAAGGAACCCAAAACTGAGTTTTATAAAACGAACCGAAAGTGGAACCTCCAGGGCTAATAAAAGTACCTTGTTGGCATAGATAGTCCAATTAGTGAGAAGTTCAGATAACATAGCACCAAGAAGTCCGAAGAGAGCACCAGAAGCACCAACAGAGATACTTTCTTGAAGGAAAAGAGACGAGAGTATGCTTCCACCGAAACCAGATACTAAGTAGATAAGTCCGACCCTTACTGCACGATTCAAAAGTTTCACTTGGTGATTAATCAAAGAGTCTAAAACTTCATGAAAGAAAGATTGTATGTAACGCAAAGGCAAGAACTTACTGAAGCCAAACTGCTGCTCAAGGCGGATACCAATGAAGATCAAACTCAACATATTAGTAAGAAGATGAATGATTCCAGCGTGTAGCCACATACACGCGATTAATCTCCATCCTTGATGCTCGTGTACTACTTTCCTCCACTCCAATGCTCCCATTCTTTCCAATCTGAAACAAAAAAAAAACAGAGGAGTCTTAACAAAGCTCTGTTTCCAAGGCATTTACAGAGCATAGAGATCAGATTCAGTTGCGAATTATGAAACAAGATTGAGACTTTCGAGGTACCCATAAGATTAAATTTCACGGGTTGTTCAAAAAACTCGAGGTTAAACTTACGTTGAAGAAGATGGTCCGAACAGAGGATTCTCTCTAAGTGGCTGAAACGAGAATCTTCCGAGGAATTTAGCGACGCAAGCTTTGTTTGGTCCGGTGATTTTCTTGGGACAGTCATTAACGAACATAACGGCGATGAAGACAGCGAGATTCGCGACAACGATGGCCGGAACCAGCCACGAGGTCCAATGAGTATCGCGGGAGCTTTCATCGTAGAAATAGTTACTGTTGTTCTGAACTCCTCTGTTCTGCTTCCCACCTCTCTCCATATCTCTGTTCGCCATTGCTATGTTTTTTTTTGTCTCTCTCACACACCTCTCAAAATCTCTTTTTGAAAGTGGTTATTTAAAATCGAAGGTTTGTTTAGCGGATCAAATACGAAAGCAGGAGAAGTAGCTTGGAAGAGAGAAAGGAGGATGAATTAGGGGGACAACGGATTGAGACAGAGTATCTGTAAGAGTTGAGAGTTTGAGGCAAAAGTTGCAAGTATTATTAGTGTCTGTATCTATCTTTGTGGAACAAAAGTAAAGAATAGAGGTTTTGGTGGTGTGTCAATGGCTAGTTAGGCGGTGGTGCCAGCTCTTCTCCAAGGTTTCTTTTATAATGTAAAAACAACTCAGACGTCAAAATAACTGAAAGAAAAAAATCTCTTTTTACATTTTTCGTATTTCTCTCATTCAAGAAGTCTCCTGGCAAAGCGATGCGATCTTCTGTAGCTTTCGAAAATGAAAATATAAAAATTAAACCATTTTTCAATATATCAAAATCAGTAAATGGTAGCATTGTTGACAAAACAGTATAATTATATAACAATCAACTAAGGAATTAAATTAGCAAAAATAATTATAAATTATAGTAGAACATCTATAAGTTAATATTTGATAAATTAATATTTTTATAATTAATAAATTTGATGGGTTTTAATTTGGATCATTCAAAATTACACACAAATCAATAAAATAATAAAATTATATATTTTAAAAAATTATATATAAATATATGATCCAATTAAAGTTATACATTAATAGTTTATATGTATATATATTTTATATAAGTAATAACTTATCATTATATTATTTTTTTTCATATTCACAATGGATTTGTTTTATATTTTCTTAACACTTAATATATTTTTGATGAAATTTAATTATATTACATCTAAAACTACATTTAAATTATATACAATGTATCTTATATATACTAAATAATATAATAAAATTAATATAATATGAAATTTCAAAAAAAAAACAATTTACACATTAAAATCAAATATATTTTTGATTTTAGAATAAATATATCTTCGAATAAAAAAAATTAATAAGGAAACTTATGTAAAATAATATCTTTATAAATTAATAAAACTTCAAAATCTGAACATTATTAATTTATAGAAGTTTTACTGTATAAGTTTTTATACTCAACCTAGAATAATCATAGTCAAAACTTCATTTTTGTAAAATGACCTTCATAATTCTTTTGTAATATACAAAACCAAATGACTGAATATTTTAATTGATGTATTCAAACAAAAAACAAATATTAAACTATACAAATTTAAAACAATTATACAACAAAAAAAAATACGAGAAAGAATATAATATAGTTAGAAGTGAAATCATCAGAATACGAGAAGACAATGTTGATAACTTGCAAAACTTCTAATTATGCAAAGCTTTATTATTTTTAAGTATTTAGTATTTATCCAAGTTAAACCAAATTAATTTAAAACATAAAAAACTAATGGTAAGGTAAAGTACATTGGTGTAAGTTATTATTATTTGTCCCACTTTAGCCAAATTGATTTAAATACAACAGTATATAAAAGTTAACAGTATAAATACTAACTATGGCCGGTATTGCATATTATATGATACAACTAAAATTTCCTTTTTTACTAGGCAGGCACGACACTGTCGCCAGACACAGTCAAAAGATTATACAAAAATTAATCAAAGAGTAGTTTCAGAGACTTTATAATATCCAGATAAATATCTATTAGTATATACAGATAATGTTGTTGTCTTTTATTTTACTGGTTAGTAGCATGTGTTTAATACCACTTAACCTACGTTCGAGCTTTAGAAAAGTCC
>JABAYD010027188.1:0-12791 GCA_014822095.1 Diplotaxis tenuifolia | reverse complement strand
GGTGCATCGATCGCCAATCTGCAAACTGGATCGATCGGCACGTCTTTCAGTATGTCGATCGATATGTTTTTATGAGTCATCTGTTGATTGCAAAGCGGTTAACATCTTAATGCATGAGGAGTTCGCAGCTCAACACCCACATCCGCCCAGCCCTTTTCGACCTAACATCGATCGATATCTTGAGCCATAAATCGTTCGCCAAAGAGATAACGTTGTCGATTGACATATTTATATCAGCATCAATCGACATGAACCTCTTACATACCGAGCGCGACTAGCACCTATTTACATATCACGGATTAAAGCACTTAGACCACCAACCAAACCATCACCTAACCCACCAAATACCAGTAGCAAACCTTCATATACTACACAATAACCTATGGAAGTTGATAAGACTACTACATGGAGAACATTAAGGAAACGGAAAGAAAAGATTCCTAAACATTTGAAAAGGAAGCCTAGCAGCAAAGAGATGGATAGTTTCACTAAGAGAGTCCTCAAGATCCCAATGAATAAACATTTTGAAGAGGTTTACATTACCAACAAATTGTGGATGTTCTTCAGAGAAACAAGTGAGACTGAGGAGGACATTAAGAGAATGTTTCATCATGTCAGGGAGAGGATGAATAAAGGGATCACCACACTGAAGAAGAAGAGTGACCCTAGGAAATTTGCAGTACCATGCAAGGTAAAATGTATTGATTTCCCACATGCATTATGTGATACATGAGAATCAGTCAGCATCCTACCTAAGGTTATGGCAGACCAGCTGGGTCTGAAAGTAGAACCTTCAGAAGAATCTTTCACTTTTGTGGATTGTTCTCAAAGGAACTCAGGAGGTATCATCAAAGACCTTGAGGTGCAGATTGGTAAAACCATAGTTCCTGTAGATTTTCATGTCCTAGATATCGAGCTAAATTGGAATTCATCCCTTGTACTTGGAAGATTATTCATGGCCACCGTAGGAGCAATTTATGACATGAACACAAAAAAGTTATGCCTTACTCTAGTCGATCCGAACATTTACTATTACCCAGTTCGTGTTCTTAAATAGCAGGTCAACTTATTGGAGACTGGAGATCATCATATATGCATCGCCGCATGCCACTGTGGAGCCGAGTATGAAACTAATTACACATGATCGATCAATACACATACGCCTTCATCAATCGACACTGTCCACATGGAGACGAGCGATATGCATGCTGACACATTGATCGACATACAACAAACGCGTGAAACCCTACCGGATCACTATTACCGTAGCTTCGCCTTTCAAACTGCCCGATCACGAGAAATCTTTCCATAGGCAGCTGGGCAGACAGTGGTTTCCACGAAAGATTTGCAATTGATACTTCAACCACCCCTGAAGGGCATGAAGAAGAGCACAATGAGGACTACGAAGAAGAACGTGCCATTGAGATTCATGCTATCCTTGAAGAGGATAGACTCATGGAGCACTCTTACAAAATGCAGCCATCAGAATCAATCGGCAGGTGCAGTACCATATCAATCGACACGCTACCTCAATCAGAAAAATGGACACCCAAATCGATAGCTACTCCACATGACGCAATGATCGATTTTAAGGTAACTGATTTAAACGGAATTGGAAATTGTCCAATTTGTAAAAAGGCAAGAGAATGATATATAAGAGATCTTGGAAATACAAAGATCATTCATACCAAAGAGTAGACAAGATGCAAGAACCTAGAACCATCTAGAGGCAAATGAAGAGAGGCACAAGCTACAACCTTCCCCATGAAATATGCAGAAGTGCAGCAACTAACCTACAAACAGCCGCCATCACTCAACAGCCATCGGTCGACGCAGCACATGCAACATCGGTCGATCTAAACTCTAACCTTAACTCTCTATTTAAACAATATTATGTAGATCCAAGTTATCTTATTATAGATGAGTTTTGTGTTTTCAGGGATCCAGAAGGCCACATACGAGTCATGGATGGAAGGATTATCCAAGCATCCATTTAGGACATAGTAGACATTCTTCAGATGGCCAATGGACCTGGCAGCCGATTCCATCATCCATCGAACAACCGAGCACAATCAAATCGACCGATAGAGGGATCTACCCATCGATCGATAGACATAACCAAATGTCGATCGACACCTACCCATAATGTGGCTTATACGACAATAACCGAGATAGAGTCAAGGGACTCCACTGGGAGAGGAAGGACTAGTATGGAGTATACCGATATGAGTTTGGGTATGTAAGAGGAGTCAACGTTGATATCATCCATACCTCTAAAGATGATATTAGAAGCCTTTTGACAAAGGGGTCTATGGGTGAGCACATCTACATATGTCTTCCAGAACATGAAGCGTCATTCACACAAACCAAACTGGTACTAGAGATCTACACAAAGGATGAGATTGATGAGATGGTATATGGGATTAGTGGAGCTCAAGAGAGGATGTAGAGGAGTTGCGGACGAGGATAGACAATGTCTACTACCCCTTGGACACACATGTAGATTGGATTAGCTCTAGAATGGAGGAGATAAGAGGAGAACTAGATGAGTTGCGAGCACGACGTGCAGAGGAAAAGGATGCAGTCGCATCGATCGACACAGACCTAGATGTGTCGATCGGCGCAAGACAACATCCATAGACCAACCACACAGAAGTCAATATGCCGGAGAGACAAATAGATCATTGGGAAGAAGGGTACCTAACCAACAAGATCACCGGGTTATATGACCCTCTCAATAACAATATTACTTGGTTAAGTTCAAAGATGGAGTTGATTCAGAAAACAATAGACATGCTCCTTGAGAAGGAGAAGAACAGACAAGACGAGCCCACGTCGATGAACACAGCAACATATGCATCGATCAACGCTCGATTCGCAGAACTAGAGGATCGACTGAAAACTTGCGAGGAAGACGTGAATCATCGTTACAACTCCCCAACTACGCGTTACTTATACATATTAGCTAACCAGATAAGTGGGATACAACAAGAAGTCGACACCATCTAGAATCAAATTGACTTTCACTTCGCAGGCTTGACATTGATCGATAGGCGCAACACCAAAGTGATCGACACCAAGAAGCTACCAGCACAGAAATTCTACACGAGAGCAGAAGTTGACCAAATCATAGACATAGTTTACAAAGCTCTGAGCACGGTCGAGGACATACTCGACCGGAGGTGTGATGATATACACTTCCCAGTCGACAGCAGCATCAGTGGATTACGTTCAGAAAATCAATGGATATAAAGGGAAGTAAAAGCAATTCAGAGACAACTTACAAGCCATCCTAAGACGTCAAAATCGGTCGACAGAGTAATCACAAGATCGATTGACAGGACAACTCAAGAGCCGATCGATGCATCACTTGTCGTGTCGATCGACACCGTGTCTACACAAGACCGAGATCATTTGCTACAAGTTAAGAAAAGCGCGCTTGATTCAGTGCATAAGGAACTATAAGAATTTTCAGCATACGCCCTTGATAAGATTGGGAGACACAGTTTCAGCATTGAATAACTTGAGGATAGGCTACAAAAGATCTCAGATGTAGTAGTGAAAATTGATGACATATGGACCAGAGGAGATGAAGCCACAAGAAGTTTCATGGCGACTTGGTTCAGAATCAACAGAGATGATGTGGATATTTGTTTCCCAAAAAGTATTTGCTTCTCCACACACTAGCTCAAACACCTCCAAAGTAAAGCTAAAAGACTACAACAAAGCTCTGAGTGAGAGGCAACCCACTATTAGGTATTTTATTTTTACTAACAACTTTGATTTTTCGTTTTTTACTTTGAAAGAATAAAAAAAGATCTGAGTGTAAATATTGCCTCTTATCGACCGACGAAGACATGTCGACCGCAATCGATAGAACACCACCAGGGACGACCGATGCCAAGTCATCCACATCGATCGATATTGAGTACGGTCAGGTATATCGTACCGATACTTATTTGATTTGATTTTTTTCATCCATCCGTCTGAGTTACACTAGAGACAGTGCAATTTAAGTCTGGGGAGATGTTTGCTGATACTTACTTTACTTTTTGAGGCTTATTAAATTGTTTCAATTTTTTTTTTTTATTTAAAAGTTCAAGTAAGGGACTGTGAACTTTGTGATTTTTACATGATATCTAACCACTCTTTTAGCACCATTCTAGATTTACTTGTTACATATAGTACTAAAGATGATAAAGCGGATCAACACGTCAATCATACACACTTGTTTAGATTGTTTGGAAGAACAAAAACTAGCTTCCACCACTACACCTGACACAAATCACTTGTCTTGGGACTTGAGATACACTGGATTGGATTCCTCATTAAGGTCTGAAAGGTACAAGTCTGTACACTTTTGGTTTCCTTCTCTTCTCTATTCAGCATCTAGAGAAGAAAAGATGAAATGATTTCCTAAGAGTCAGAGGGGTAGGTACATTACAAATGACCCCACTATTCAAATTCAAAGGAATGATCACACTTCGATGAAAGTTAGTGTTGGGGTCGAAAACGGTTACGACGGAATCAATGACCAAAACCCTCCGCAAAATTCAAAATAAGTGCGGAAAAAATCAGAGAAAAGGCTAAGGACTCTCCGAACATGTAAACTCCGCAAACGTAACAATCGCAACCACGAAAATCATTGGAGATACGCCTAAGCAACGGAGCCATCCAAATCACCGGAACAGCCAAGACGAACCGGCCGAGACAAACCGGCCTGGCCCGTTTGCTGGTTCGGCCAAGACCCAACCAGCTCGCCGATCGGCAAGCTGGCCAAGACCCATCCAGCTCGCCGATCGGTAAGCTGGCCAAACTGTTCATTCTTACATCGGCTTAGCCAAGTCGCGTTGTCCGCGTGACCCAGACACGATGCCTATGGCCATCGACTCAAACACATCCCGAACCGTGATCGGAACATCTCCCTTTCTGTCCTGATCCGTATTATCGTTCAAACTTTACGATAACAACCGCTAAGACTTATCTTCTCGAAAGGACCCGAGTAAGTCGTATAAAACGGTAACGGTCGAACGAAACACCAAAGGTTATCAAACTATATGACTGATTCTAGGAGTATTCAAGGAAGACATCGTGTTAAGAAACGATCTAGTCCAAACTCGTACAAACAGTTAAAATCGCAAAACGGCCCGGAAGGTCCTAAATCGTGACAGAAGCCCACTTACGACTTTGGATGAAATCCAGCCCGATAATACGATGACAATTTTACTATTACTTGCACAAAGTGATAAATGTCAAGTTTGAATATAAATGTCAAGTTTGAAGATTAATGTCAAGTTTGAAAATAAATGTCAAGTTTTCCGAAGATAAATATGGAAGATCGAGATAAATTGTTTCCGATAGACGCGAATCTGGGCAAAAAGGAAAGGTTTAACTGCCTAGGAGGGAGTATATAAAGACAAGGTCGAACCTAAAGATGAGAAACAATTTTTCACAGAGCTTTTACTACACAAAAAACTTAGGCAATTTAGGCAATTTTCCGTTTCTTGTTATCGAGCTGCGTCTCAACTAGGGTTTAGTCTTAGGTTGCTAGAACTAGAAAACTTGCCGTCAGCTCTTTCAGCCAAGGCTGATTCTCGTTGTACCGCTCTTACGCAAATTCGGAATAAGAACTTTCTTTGTCTTTCTTTCCGATTTTATATTTTTACTTTGTTGTTCTCGTATCTTGATTGCTTAGCGTGTGGTTTAGCAGATATCCGGGACCTCTGGGAAAGTCGAGTTAACTTGACGTTCCTTATTTTACAGAAATCGACGGTGTGAATTTCGGTTCCCACAGTGAGGGAAAGGTAAATTAACAAGGACCCCATTGTTCGCCTACATCGTTGTCAAAAAGAAAAAAAAAAGAATAAAACCAATAAGATGAACAAAATAAAATGCTTAAGCCCAAATCTCTGTTTATTGGCATTCAGTTATAAAAAGACTCTGAGAAGAGAGATGTAGGGAGAAACCAGAATGAGATTACCTGTTTACTCAGATACCTGTTTGAGTAAGAGTCTATTTGTCCTTTGATCAATACTCCCAAGGTAAAGCCTACATTTATGTAAAGAAATGAGGTTAGTTAAGGGTAATTTTAGACAATATTTGCTAAGTTGATGGATAATTAAATTTGGTTGGTAAGTTAGGATATTGCATAATGTCCTTTTGTGATTAGGATTTCTTAGATGTGGATTGCAATATAATAGAGGTGATGATTTCAATGTTTTAAATCTATGAGTCCCTGCTGTTTTGAAACCTCTTTCAGAGAGACTACCTGTTTTTTTGCTTGAAGACAAGCAAAAAGGGTAAGTCTGGGGGAGTTGATATACCATGGATTTCACCCTCTTTTAGTCATGGTATATAAGTGTTTTAATATCTAATTACTATATTCTAGAGTATTTTTAGCATATTTATAGGTTCAGGAGTGATTTGGGAGAAAGTGAAGTTTTTGGAGAATTTTAGAGAATATTAGAAGACATCGTCCGAAGCTGATATCGACCCTTACATAAGGTCGACACGGAGAGTTTATAATCGATCGATGCACACTATGTGACATCGATCGACACCAAAGGAACATAAGTCCAATACGTGATCCAGCTGACTTGAAGCCCACGACTTCACCTATTTATGAGTTTACCCCTGACGAGTTTTAAACCCTAGTATTTATACTTTACTAAAGTGTTTAGGGCAAAGGGAGCTTTCTTGTATTTATTATTTTCACCACAAAGGTTTTAGGATTCATAGGCTTGGAGAGAAGATCCTAGAGAGATTTGTGATTGGAACTCCATTACTTCTATTTATCTATGCAATTTATCTACCTTCTTTGTGTGATGTCTTACTTAGCCATGTTTGAGTAGTTCACTTATTAGGTTTAGGGTTTAAATAGGTTAAGGGGATTAGCCCCCAACTATAGGATTACTAGTTCTGATACTCATTGATTAGGATGTTCTTAATGCTTGTTTTCTATGAGATTGCCACCTAGAAACGTGATCTAAAAAATTAGGATGTATTGAGCATTCTCAAACAACACTATCACGAATCTATCCTGTCAAGCTATTTATTGTTGGGTGTAGCGATAGCTAATTTTATAATACTTAAGTGAGCCTTATTCAACTCGCACGTGAAGCTTAACTACAAGCGCGTCGATCGATATCTCTACAGGATAATCGATTGACAGAGGGAAAAGTGTATCAGCCGATATTAGTCAATAATAATCGATCGACGCTATTGATCTGACGTCCCTTAGTCGGGTCAGTCTTGTTGGATCTCTAGTTATAGTTAATAGACTCGTTTCAAACATTGCGAATGCTGATGAACTTGCTCTTATTGTGTTGAGCTCTATAATATCATGCAAACAACTGTTAGCACCTATAGGATTATAATCTCTTAAACCTGAATAAAAACCCCAAGTCTAACTCCTTTCTCTGAAGCTCCAAAACCCATCAGTCATCATTATTAGAGCGATAACTCTGACTAATCTTTATTGTTCTCTTTTAAATCTGCATTTTATTTATAACTAGCATAACCTAGATTTCTATTAAATTAGATTTTAATTGGTTTCCTAACTCCTCGTGATTTGATCCCTAAGTACCACAGTTGAACCTCTTATTCGAGAGAGCATTCACTCTTTAGGGTAGTTTGAGTGAGATCCATATACTATTCCACACATAAAATGGACTACTGACAGTAAGCTTACGCAAAGGCGAGCTCAATCTATAATATCGGCCTCTCAAGACCCTAACGACCAAAGAATATGGGTATTGTACCAAGCTTCATAATTGCTTTGCTAGCAACGCAAGGTTAAACTCATAAATCATTTTGAACCCGATCACTCTTCTCTCTCTAGATAAGCAAAGTTTATCCCATGTTGACCAATGTATACCTTTTTTTTTGGGGGGGGGGGTTTGAACTCCACCAGAACTGTGCAATGGCACTAGCTAGGCTTTCAAATATCTCCAACGGAAGCAGGAAGCAGGGCATTGCATATTTTGGGAGGGCTAGCAGTATGGACTTAATCATAACTTCCGTGCCACCTTTTGATAACCACCTGCACGTCCATCCATTTACTCTATTCCTCAGCTTATCCTTGAGAAAAGCAAAGAGCTTGCATTTAGACCCACTGATGTCCTCTGGAATCCCTAAGTATGCCCCATCTCTCCTTCATTCTGAATCCCAAGTGTGTCTTTAATCTCTTGCCTGACATCTTGGCCGATTCTCTTACCAAAGAGTAAAGATGATTTATCAAAGTTAATACATTGACATGAAGCTTGTCCATATCTCGTGACCAATTTCATTACTTCTTCACATTCACGGAGATACGCCTTACAAAAGAACAGGCTATCATCAGCAAAGAGAAAGTGAGATACCGAAGGACGCGCATGCGTGATGCGCATCCCCGTTATCTTTCCTTGATTATGTACATCATTTAGAAAGCTAACGAGCACTTCCGTGCATAGAATAAAAAATAAAAGGGGACAAGGATCCCCCTGCTGCAGACCTCTCTCCGGGACAATATTCCCTCTTGGCGGGCCATTCATAAGGACCTTATATATACTTGACTGATGTTACACATCCCATTGTCCAGGTTATCCAGATTTCAGAGAAACCCATCTTTCTCATGGCAGCTTCGATGAAGGACCATTCCATCCTATCATACGCCTTGTCCATGCCAGTTTTAATGGCCATCCTTTTGGTACATCCACTCGGTTTAGTTCTTAAAGCATGGAACATCTCCTGAGCAATCATAATGTTATCAGTTATTTGTCTCCAAGCAACAAAGGCTGACTGGGTTTCCGATATTCTATCTGGTAGGACCTTTTTTAACCTCTAGCATAAGACCTTATATATTATCTTGTAGCTCACATTGCATAAACTTATGGGGCGCAACTGACTCTTCTGATCCGTCTTATCTACTTTCAGAATGAGACATATGTTGGTATCGTTTAGACCAAAGGGCAACATACCTTCAAACACAAATTGGTTAACCATAAGAGTTAAGTCATCCTTTACAATATCCCAAAATTTCTGGTAAAATAGCGTAGTCATTCCCTGGGGCTTTTTTGGATGCATCAAAAAAAGTACCGCTTTGACCTCCCATTCAGTTAACGAGGCTGTGAGATCACCATTATTTGCTGTTGTAAAGCTTCCTCAATGTCTTCTGAATTTTATGATTGGAAAATATGTCTAAAATAACTTGTAGCAATGGCTACAAGTCCTTCCTCATCCTAGATGACATTGCCATTGGCGTCCAATATCTGTGTAATTCTGTTTCTCGCTCTTCTTTGCTTCGGTAGGACATGGAATTTTTTTGTATTTCTATCTCCTTCCCGTAACGAAAAAATCCTACACTTCTCCTTCCAGAACATCTCTTCCACTTTAAGGGCGTCGGACAGTTCCTTTAAAGCTGCTGCAATCTCCTCAGTCGAGGCATTGTCATTTGAGTATAACTGATCAACCTTCTCTTTTAGCTCTTCCACACTTCCCTAAGAATACATATTATGTTTTCGCTTCCAATCACACCAGGCTCGCCGACAACTTGCAATATGCTCCTTAATGCTTGCATCTGGTAGAAGATCTGGTGATTCCACCCTTCAAGTATGACTTGCCTGAGCTCGTCATTTTCCAGCCATCTCTTATAAAATTTGATATTTTTTTATTTCCTCGGAGGCTTAGTGAGAATGCCAGCTAAGATCGGACGATGATCTGATCCCCATAATCTTATTCTTCACCTTGCAACAACAACCTATTGTTCTTCGTATCAGAAATGAACAAAAGTCCTGGCCGATGTTTCTGACACATCTCAGAAAGGCGCCGAGCTGTGAGGTCATTGCCAATCCCTCGACAGTTTCAACTAAGTATCTTTATAGATATAGAATGGTCAGAGGATTGAATCTAAGCAAACTTTTCCGATTATTTGAATAACCACCTTGAAGTGTTGTAGGGTTAAGCATAACTTGTTTTGTCATACGAGAGACCAAAGGATCAAAGGGCCTCACCATACAAAGGTACGATAAGTACTTGAGCCAATCAGATTAATAACATAAACGTTAAAATCACTATGCATTTTAAATTATTAGGTGATACAAGTAGGATTCAAAGACAAAGACTCAATAGCCAAAGAGCTATGATATTTATAGCAAAGTAGATGTGAGCCAAAACATTTGAAAATAATCAATCAGAGGGATTGAATCAAGCTGATGAGTTAACGGTCTCAAGTTGCCATCAGAGCAAACATAGCATCAGAGAACAAACGAACAATATGATCTAGTAATCTTAACGTCAGAGGTGTCGATTATCCTCCACCTTAAAAAAACTTGTTATGATGGATCGCAAAGCATAACACTGATGGTGGCTGGTTGGTGTGGATCAGAATAAAAACCACAGCGTGAATGTGACGATGAAGTGATTTTCCCGGATCAATCCATTGCAGTATATTCCAGGGAACACGATGCCACAGAGGTATCGAAACCGGTGATCTTGTATCAATGAACGCAAGCTCAGATGAAGATCGTGACCCTAAAGAAGGTCCCAATAAGAAGATCGCCGTCAGGAAGCGCCGTGAAGTTGTTTGTTTCTCGACGTCAATAAGGTATGGGAAAAACAAATTGGGATCCATGTATCAAGGGATACGAGCGAAACAAAACTAAAATTTTCACCCCATCAGATCAATGGTTCCAAAAAGATTGAAAGCCCTAACTGCTTAGTTCTAACTGCTTAGCTTCTGAGATGTGGATGATTCCTTTCAAACAAACTATCGGTTATCAGATCTACGATACAGCCTCCAACCCGAGAAAACTTGTAGATGATGCATAGTCGTTTCAGAGATTATGATGGATCGTTGAGAACTGTGGTGATCCGAAACAAAGGTTCTGGGGATATCGTGGAGAGAACTGAGTCGCAGAAATGTTAAAGGTTGTGATCCCGTATCAATGAACACAATATTAGGTATAAATGTGATAGGGTGATTAATTAATTAGCCTAAATAAGTGGTCACTTTTGTGAATAAGGTAAAGGCTTGGGCATAAGTGTTATGAAATATTTTTATGCGGATACTTAAGTAATTTTTAGTTTAACGAAGGGCTGAACTAGAAATTAAACCTTAAAAAAAGGAGAGTTATGGTCCCCATTGCAAACCCTAGCCGAAAATAAGGAACTCTCAATATCCCATCATTTGAAAACTAAAGTAACAAAAGGGTTTAGCTTTGGAAGATCCATTCTCTAATCTTCAGATCTGAAAAGAAATGGATATAGGTATGTTTCCGCTTGTGTTTTATTCAATCCAAAAATCATATGGTTAAAGGAATCATGTGAATCATAAAGAATAAATTCTAACAATTGATATCAGAGCACCATATTGATTTTCTGTTTGGATCTAAAGTAAATTCAAGTTTGATTACTATGTAAAAATATTGGATTGTTAGATCTGATTTTTCTCTAAGGTTTATTAAATAATTATGGGCCTTGTGACTATTTTTCGTTTAGTGATTTAGATCTTAATTTTGCATGTTTAGATCTAAATCTTTGGTTGTTATCTAGTGAAAAACATGTTTATATTTAGATCTAATTAAAGTTTATGAATTCATTTATGGAAAATACTGTGCATAAGGTTTTGGTTTTCTGAAATTTTGTTGAAAATTTTCGGAATATTTGGTAGAACAATTTTTTCCAGATCTGGTCTCAGATCCGTTTTCAGATCTTGACTGCTGGGAAATTTAGTTTGAGGGTGTTCTGAAACCCTAAGTTGAAGACAAATACGTGAGCTTGGTTTGTTATTTTGGCCCAAATACAGTTTTTTGTTTAATTAATTATTCTGGGCCTGCGATTTATTTAATGGTCAAATTTCTTATGTTTTAAATCATTTGGACCAGTTTGGAACAAACTTTAAGTTTCCTGATTAATAATTATTCTGGGCCTGCGAATTTATTTAATGGCCCAATTTAGTTTTAAATCAATTGGGCTAGTTTTGAACAAACTTTAAGTTAGGCCTATACAACTTTTAATTAAGTTAAAAAGTGCAGAAATTGGGATTTGAACCCATGTTGTGTGATAAAAGCTGGCGCCCACTGTTGTATCTTCAACCACTCTCCCACTTCAGTATTCTTGCATAAAGAGCCCACATAACTTTAGTTATATGTCTCAGAAAGAATAAAATTCAGTTTAAATCAATTAATAAATTTGATTATATATCTTTAATAATTTAATTGTTTAATTAAATCAAGATGTCGGCCCAAAGGAAGACCTCTCTTGAAGAGATTATTCATGAGGATTATTAAAGGAAGTATGTATATAAATTAATGGTGAATATTTAATCTGCCCTAAGGAATATTATATTTGGCCGGATTTATATATATACATGTGTGCAATATTCATGCGAATGTTAAATTGGCCCAAAGGAAGAATGTTAAATTGGCCCAAAGGAAGGTTTAATGGTTGGCCGAATTGTACATACAACTGTGATGATAAATGCGTGACGATCACATAGACTTTAACATGTGAATAATAAATCGGCCCAAAGGAAGGTTAATTATTTATCATGAATTATTGTCAGTGTTTGATTATTACAACAATAGTACCGCTAGTAGTCAATGTTACTGTCCAAAGACTTGATATTGATGTTACATTTGGTATATTGGATGGGAAGTATAATCAGTTAAAATTTATTATTGATTTCTTCAGATAGTGAGTTAATTTGGTTTTGTTCTCTCTTTTCAGCTACTTTATCTGCCAACTTAGGATCCATTCCAACACTTACGGGTTCTAATTTTAAGGAGTGGAAAAGTAAAGTCAAGATTGTTCTT
>JABAYD010027182.1:0-11087 GCA_014822095.1 Diplotaxis tenuifolia | reverse complement strand
TTGTTGTAAACAATCATCTCAGATAGATCACAGAATCTCAATAATATCAAAGTAATTCCAGACAAGAAAATTCGTTTGAAACTTTCTGGAATATTTCCATCTTATTCTTTCTTTCGTAATCGTGTGTAACACATTGTGATCTTTGTGTAACACAAGCGGTTATTGAGCGGTTATCAAAAGATTAACAGTATGAGACTACTCCAAAGACAACTTCTTGACAACTTTAAGAAGCTACTCCAAAGACAGCTTGAAGAATCCATCTAACCCAACTTTATTTCGTCGGATATGCTTCACCGCAACTTCATAGATGGCTAAATCATTAGTAAATACTGATTCTCCTAGAAAGCGATTTAAAGTGAAACGCAGAAGAAAGTATCCAAATACATATTCAGTGGGATTAGGATGAAATCGTTGTGAAAAACAGATTTATTAACTCAATCCAAAATCAGAAGAAATCGAGAAGGGAAATACAATGAAGATTTTGGTTTGAAAAACACGTCAAAATCGTCAACACGAAATTAAATTAGACAAGCAATAAAGAAAACTTCTCTAACAATCGCATATCTTTACAGAAAAATTATCAAAGCTCTTTATCCCTCTTAAAAATGAAGCATGAAGAAGGAAAAAAAGAGAGTGTTTTCTCTTTTTAAAAGAAAATAGAGAAACTCTTATTTTAATTTTAATTTTGTCTCTAGAAAATCACTTATTTATACTATCCACTAAACCTATGTTTCCTCTTAATGTCTGTTTTAATGTTGGATTATATTGTTAAACTTTTTAGAAAAATAATTTTAATCAATCAAAAATAGAAAAAAACTATAAAGGGATAATACCAATAGAGATCCAGAAAAACAAAACATACCTATTTTGTATTTATAACTAAAAATATTTCATATCAAAATTTCACACACTTCATATTGAATTTACAACGGTTGCCATTTTCTTTATATTTCTCTAATAGGATTTACCGAGACAAGCCAAATCTTATATTGCTCAATTGATAATAAAATATTCAAATTAGATCATCGTTTCAAATAGTCAACTAATTAGAATTTTATGCTTTCTTTCTGAGTAACTATAGTTTGCATTAAGAACTTCATCACAATAATATAAAGAACCACCAACGATTGAAGCCTGATATAAAACTCGGGATGAGCTTTTTGAAGGTGGTGATGATGGAATAACAAGCTTGGCTTTCACGCCCTCTCTTGTGTTCAAAGGATGATCAATGATGAACACTTAACCAGATGATGATCAAGTGGGATGTGATCCGACAAGCATGCTTCCACGCTCTCTCTTGTTGGACAGGTTGTTGATAGAACGAAGAACACCACAAGGATGATGATGATGGATCCTTTAATACAGTTCAAGAATCTACTAACTTGAATCACACAAGAAACACAAAATCGATTGCGGTTTGCTTAGGGGGAAATCTAACCATATATTGATGATCTAGGTAAAAATTGTATGTTACAATTGCTGCTTGTAGAACTTTATTAATAGTCCTCTTCAGTCTTTGACCAAGCAAAAGAAAAGACTTAAAACGACATGAGACAGTGTTTTGACGAAACACATGCTATCTAAAGAAAAATCGTATAATCCAAAAATAAAGATAGCATTAGTATTTTGAAAACGATATTTTAACCTGGGTATTATATCAACTAAAACATTAACGTACAAAACGGTATTTTCATCTGCTATATATACTACATTTTCTTGTAGTGTTCCAATACTAATATGGAAATAAAATATATATATTTATAGAATCCAAACGGGAGATGTAATATAAAATAACCTAATAAAAACACCTAAAGCATAACTAGAACTTGATGATTTAAAATAAATAAATAAATATTTACACTGTCATAATAAAAACAAAACATATCCACATTCAAACCATCTCAACAACTGTATAAGATATTTAGTGACGACAACGAAATAGAAGTTGAACTCTTTAAAATAAACAAGTTCAACCAAAAAAGTTAATAGAATAAAGGAAAACAACCACAAAATAACGATTTCACATTAAATATTAAAAACTATTTTAAACTTGACGAATAGATAATCAAAGCAAACTTTCCGTCCTGATATATATATATCCTATATATTAAAGAAAAATGTTTTTAATAACTAACCTTAAATATGAAGTTATTTACATGTATGTCATTCTGCTGAGTGGCGACTCCACATTCGGTCTTACGCCATATTTAAGATTATTCTTTCTTTAATATAAATAATACAGAAATTCTCATAGCTACCACTACTCATTTTAGATTTCGGCACACGAATTAAAGAAACAATTTATATTACGTATCAATTACCTATACACTACAACCAATAGAACAATGTATAATATAATAAAATTAATAAATTTTGCATAGAAAATCGAAAATGACACTTATTTTGCAACGAAAAATTTCCTCTAAAGTGACACTTATTATGTAACGGAGGGAGTATTGTTTTATAGTAAGAAACAGACCTTATTACATCATGTGTGTCCTTTTTAAAACTTCAACAAGAAATCTATCTTCTATTATCTTGGAAATCTTTTAACACTAAAGGTTATCGTCTATCTTGTTTCAAACCACGGTGATATTTGATTTAATTATGTTGAACATAAATTCATAAACCGCTGGTTTTATAAAAAATATCTCATTTATATTTTTTATGTTTTGTAGTTAACGCATAGAGTAGATATATTATTTATTATATAGATGTTTGATAATAATTTTTTTATTTGTACATAATATTATATGAAAAAATTTATTACTTGATGCAATTTTATGTAATTGTCTATTCATACATTAACCTGTTTTTTTTGTTAATTTATTTTAAAATGAAAAAATATACTATACTAAAAAGGTTATATTCATTTAATATTACCCATTAATATTGCATTATCCATTATTAGTATTTTACAAATATTAACTAAATTAACTATACTAAAAAGGTTATATTCCTTTAATACATGCGATTTATTAATATTCATACAATATTATTAATAGTCAATATATCAATATAGATTTGGTTAGATAAGATTTGGAATTTTAATTAATTAATTTAAATTGATTTTAAATACAGTTCCAGAATTTGTAAATAAAAAAAGGACTTAATTTATTATAAATACAATGATTAAATGTATAAATAAAAAGAAGTACTATAAATACTGCTATCTATGTTTCTAAACAATTCTAATTTATATTGTTATTCATGTTTCTAAACAATACCAAAAAAACTCCAGTTTTAATAGTATAGATAGATGCCATCCCTTCTATGAAATCCTTCTCCCCTTTTCTCCGAGTAAGAGTGAGTTTGTTCCTCATATTCTTGTTAATCAACTTAACTAGGAGGTTATTTGAGGATGGTTCTTCTTCGTGCCTCCTTTTATTCCTCTCCCTATATAGTATGAACTGTAGCCTGAAGAATATATTTTATGATGAACAGCTTCATCTTCCTAATCGTAGGATCCCTCATGATCCTCATCAGCCTAGTCCAACATACTGTGTAATTGTTCTTCAGAACTCCTCTCATCAAAGCTTCCCAAATTTGGCCAGAATATACCTATTCAAGGAAGAGATGTTCCATTGTTTCCAATGGTCAATTGCATAAAACACAATATATGTTCGCAACTCCATTTCAATGTCTCATACGATCCTTTGTCGCAAGTCTTCCTTTCATTGCAATCCATAAGATGAAAGAGTATCTCAGAGTTGCATACCTAAACCACACTTCTTTGTAACAATGACGAAGTTGGTGTTTTCTCTGATAACCTTATAAGTTTCTCTCGAAAGAAAAATCTTTTTGTATTGATATTTCCCATTTTTCCATAGAGAAATATCTTCCTCTTGAATCCTATTTGCTAGGAATTTCTCAATCTTTTCTTCCACTCTGTTAAGAATTGTCACTCAATGATGTCTTCTTCTATTCTTCCCACAAGAATCCAGTGTTGCATTGATCGGGATCCCCAAATCTATATGACGTCCATCACTCAAAATATTTAATAAGCAACCAAGAGAAGACCAAGTTTCATGCCAAAAGGAAGTTATTTTCCATCTTTCAACTCCATCTGATACATCTGTTTTGATATTCCCCTACATTTAAGAATATTCTTCAACATCCAGGAATCTGATTGTGTGTTTTCCTTCACCATCCATAAGGACCCCTTCCTTAATAGATATATTATTACCTAGTTAACCTAAATTGAATGGCCAGAGAGAATCCTCCATAGTAGCTTCAGAGAACTTACTAAGTTTGTATTCTTCAACAATCTTAGTCTCAAACCTCCCTCTTGCTTCATTTTACAGATATCAGTCCAAGCAATCTTAGTTTTTCTACCATTCAACTTCGGACCTGGCCAAAGAAAAGCAGAGCATAGTCTTTCTATCTCCTTTATGCAGCTACTCGGAAGTCTAAAAGCAACCATCCAAAAATTACTCAGACTTGTTCTCACTGATTTAGTAAACTAGAGGCTGCGCGCATAAGATAAAAATCTTCATGTCCAAGAGCCAATCTTCTTTTTGATCTTCTCTATAAAATGAATATAATCCAACACTGTCATATTCTTCTTCAATAGAAGAAGGCCAAGATAGCGTACCGGTAGCTTCTTAGATGCAAACGGGAAAGACTAAAAATTTCTTCTTGTTTTTGACCTGATACTCAAGCTAAAAACAAAGTAGACTTCTCCATACTGATTTTCAAGCCAACATCTTGTAAAAAGCCTCAAAGACTTTTAGTATCTCTTCATTTGATCCTTTGGATGCATCTGCAAATACCATCAAGTCGTATGCAAAACATAAATGTGCGAGATCAAAGTTCTTACATTTTAGATGATACCTAATCTTCCCTTTCACTGCAGCTTCATCAATCATCTTGGACAAGACATTCATGCAAATCATAAACAAATAACGTGATAAGGAGCATCCTTGTCTCAACCCTCTTTTTCTTTGAAACTATCCAGCGAATTCCCCATTTACTTGAACAGAGAAAGAAGTCATAGTGACACAGAGAGAAAGCCAATGGATGAATTTTCCAGGAATACCAAGAGCTTCTAATGTGTTAAGAAGAAAGGACCACTGCACTGAATCAAAAGATTTTGAAAAATATCTATCTTCATTGCACACGTTGATGAGATAGATTCCTTATGATAATCCTTCACTAGCTAGATCTATAGTCAATAGGAAATTTTCCATAAGTAACGTCTCCTTAACGAAAGATTTTTCATTCAAAGATATACACTTTGGCAGTAAATACTTCAATCTATTTGAAAGAATCAAGCACCTTATACAGGACATTACAGGAGGAGATTGGCATGTCGTACTATATCTCATTTGCATCTGTCTTCTTTGGTATAAGAGCTAAAATGATAGAGTTTAGACCTTTTGGTAAAAAAACGTAAGAAGAACGATTGCACTACCATAGTAATGTCATCACCAATTATTGTCCAAGCCTCAAAATTCGGTAGTATTTCCATCAGGCCTAGGAGCCTTATTCCCCGGCATTTTAAAAATTACTTCCTTGACTCCTCAGTAAATTTCCTTGTTAGTTTGGTACAATCTTCTTCACTACACTGGAAATTTAGCTGATTTTTTAACTTCTCAACTGTAACACCTTCAAAATCTTGAGGCTGTATAGACATAAACTCCTCAAAAAGTCTCTCTGCTTCATTTTAATCTCCTCATCCGTCTTCACTAACCCTCATTAACACAAAGGATCTCATGAAATGTGTTTCTGACCTCCCTTATTTTTGCTGCGTTATGGAAAACCATGTTATTACCATCGTCTACATACAGCCAATGTAGTTTCGACTCTTGTTTCAGATAATCATCTGCCAACTCCACAAGTATATGCCATTTCTTGTGGGCTTTAACTTCCTCCTTAATAGTCTATGCATTAGGATTTTCCAGTGTTTCCTTCTTCTTCATACATAAAATTTGATAAGCCTCTCTTGTTCTCCTTGATAAATACCCGAGCTTCAACTTGCTTAAAGATCGTAAAGGCTGTTTCAAACCTTATAAACGTTTTCTAAGACGAACATAGATGAGGTTGGACAAAATAGAATCTCATGGCCCTTCTAATAGTTTTCAATCGATATAAATTTTGGCATCTTCGCTACAGCATTAGTAAATTTGAACGGTCTTCTCTTCTTCTTTTTTTCCTCCACTTCAAAATGAATTCTACATCTTAGATGATCAGAACACCCTCCAGCTTCAAAAACATAGTAAGCCTTTGAATTATTCAGCCACTCTTCGTTTATTAAAACTTTATCCAACTTCTTGCAAATCAGACTCTCCTCTTTTTTATTACACCAAGTAAGAGTGAACCCTGGTACCCCATATATGTCAAAACTACAAGAACAAGTAACATCTTGAAAGTCTCTCATACACACTGGATTTCTTGGTGAATTCTCAAACTCATGCTCTTCCCCTTCAAGAATCTTGTTAAAATCTCCCATCATTCCAACTTTTATTTTTAAAAATTGAGACTTCATGGTGATTCTTTATATCCTCCCAGAAGCTCGTCATTTCCTTCACCGTGTTCAAAGCATAGATAAAAGAACATAAAAACTCTTCTGTCTGCCCAGACATTAACACAAAACAAGTGGTCATTGGGTTATTATTAAACACCGGGAAAATTCTAATTGATGATCTCCATACAACCACCTTGTGTACCCAAAATTTTGTGTTTATAATTTGATATTAACTCCCAATCTTGAAAAACACTTGCAAGTATCCTCCCTCCTTTCTTCCCCTTAACCCTCGTTTCTATCAAACATCCAAATTAAAAAGAATGATAATTCACTCAGCTTCTAACTACATGTTTAGTAGACTTATTGAACCCTCTCATGTTCCCAAAAAACCACCATTAGAGATTCTTTTGAGTAACCACTTATAATTTTTGCCTTCGACTTTCGAGGAAGGGTTTGTTTTGTCTTTCCCCTTCTACTCTCTTTCAATTTTTCATCAATACTATATTCAATCATCCTTTGATATTGATCCTCAACTTTTTCATTATTCTTCCAAAACTTTTCTACTTCATCATCTATTTCTTCACAATTTACACCCCCCTCTATTTCATCTCCATTCTCGTCCGAATTACTCAAAGCAGTAAATCTAGATGGAGTAGCAATCTTAACCTGACCAAACTTAATATCTTGTTTTGATGCCTACTTGCCCTCTCCAAAGACACTTTCCTCCAATCATTTATTTCACCATCTTCCATCTCTTGCTTCTCCTCTTCTCTCATGATACTCTCTTCCCCTTCAATTGTCTTTTGCTCCATATAACTTTTTTTTCACCATCCATATTATTCCCGTTAAACCATCCTCCCCATTAACCTCTTTACCCAAGTGACTTTCCTAATTATCCTTATTCTGAACTTTAAGAAAATTCTCCGGTGTTTCAATAAAGTGTTTCAAATAACTTCTGCTCCTCATCATTAACCGTCTTAATCTCTTTACATAAATTCTCATAATGTCCCCAACTACTACAAGTTGTACACTTCAGAAGCAGCCATGGATATGTGAATTCCACCACAGTTTATTTCCCCTCAATTGTGTAGTCAATCTTCTGCGGTAACTCCTTAGAGAGATCTGCATTCACAGAAACCTTTGCTATTTCAAAATTCGTACAAGCAATTGTTTCTGGATGGAGATGATCCGAAACACCTACATCACTTGTTATAAAACTTAGACCCTCCCATGAGTACATATTCATTTGCACATTTGACACATGAACCCAGAGTGGTAACATATTCGCTTTTGAAGCATCTTCTTCCGGGGACCATTTCAAAACTACCATGGGAAATCCTGCAATATTCCACATCCCTCGTCGTACTACTCTGCGTCTAACCGTTTGCATTTGTGATTCTAATTCTCATCGTAGTTGAATCCATCGCGTAAACCTCCATCTTTTGCGTTTTATCGCAAAATGCCAAAATCTTATTCACAATCATATGAACATTTGCTATGTGAGGTGCCACTTCCAGAAACCTCGCAATAAAAAATCCTCCCAGAGTGGATTCGCCTTTTCAATGATTCAGATGGTACCTCCACTGATTTATTCCCATCCAAGATCAATACATCGAAATTGTGTTTCTTCAAAACATGTTTCCTCTGCGCCACCAATGACTAGTTTTCTTCGCTTCCTACGTTTCCTTCGTTTCCTAATGCAGAGGCGGAGGATCTGTCAAAACCTTCGTAGAATCCATCCCTACTGTCTGGGTAGACAGAGGAGATCTATATATATTTCTTTGAACTGAAGCTTACAATTATGTATATTTTTTATATACAACATATGCAATATAATGGACGGCCCAACTAATATTGTTGATCCATCATGTTTCTATAATAATGATGATTAACTAAAATCATCAACTTGAATTAAGCATCTAGCAGAATTACAACTGACCACCTTCATTGATATTCACGTCCTTATATTACAAAACATTTGAAGACACATTGCTCTTTCTGTGCTTCTTCCATACCTATATATAAAAGCATGTTCTCGACGTATCAAGCTTATATTCGACATATCAAACAACCTGTAAAAAATTTAGAAGCTTTGCATAGTAGTAACCATATCATTAAAGCTTGATACTGAGCATAGCTTATAAGATACAACAAAACATGTGTGAATTGTATGCATTACGAAGTTTGTAACAAAACAATTTAGCACTTTAACTTTTACCAAAACTCATATCATGATTTTAGTCCATAATGTGAAAGTTCTTATTAGGTCCAAAAAAAAAAATTCTACTCAAAATTAATCATATTCAGTCCGTTTCCTGTGAATATACATGTTTTTAATTAAAATTTTGGTATGTTATACTGTATTAATTTGTCAAAAAAAATTAATATCATATAAAGGTATGCAATATGTATAATGTAAGAAACATCTCAGTAATAGTTAACTTTTTCCTTCCTAGACTTCAAGATTTTTAATGTTCCTAGAACCCATAACGGAGTTTCCGATTCATTAGCTAAAACTACTAGATCTTTCTATCGAAAACTCATATATGTTAGTTGTTCTAATCCGGTCTGGCTATCTAAACCATCTGAAACTTGAGTAATAGATTAGCTGTTTAATGTCGAAAACAAAATAATTCTTTTTTTAATAGTTAAAAGAGGAGAGCATAACATTTTGTGCCAAAAAAAAGGGAAGAGCATAACATTATGTAACATTCTATCGGTCCTAATGGAACAAATAGCTTTAATGCACATTGTCATAATAGGAAGCTAGAATTACAAACGTACCAACTCTAGTTCCTTCATGTGATCCTTTCTTGACGTTTGTTTCAAAACTGGACCACATGACCATGTGATTCCTCCCTATGGTTTTTAAAATACTTACATAAAAGTATAAAACCACCCAGCCTATTTTATCATCATCGTCAGTATCATCATCAACACGACCCCCAACATAAACTTCAAACTATCATAGCAAGAACACTGACGAAATTTTGCTATTAAGTAAAATGTCTTAATAATATTAAGCAAGAAATACTAATAACTAATACGTGATTTGTTTCTTCTATGATGTTTTTTGTCAATGCACACATATTCCGAACCTATATAACCTTTGATTTTATTTTACATTAGCAATATCGACAAAAATAGTTTGACTAAAGTGTAATACACTGCATAATATACTAACAAAATTAATTTTGCATAGAAACTTAAAAAGAAAAGACTTATAAGAAAGTAACCAATACTGAAAAACAAAAAAGCTGTACGCCATCTTATAATATGAAAAAGATGAAGAATAATTTTGACCAAAACATCTCATTCAAAAAACAAAATGCAATTAAGCCGATACAAAAGACGCAACAGAAGTGCAAAAAGAAGAGATTATCAGTTTAGCAAAAAAAAAGAGACATTATTATCGATGACAAACACATCTGTAATGATAAGCACTGTTGATAGGGTCATTGCCTTCGACAGGGACTTGTTCGGCTCTGCATTTGTATCTGCATCCTCTGCATTCGTTGTAAGTACAAGTTGGTGCCGTCGACCCAATCATATGCCTCCTTGAGTACTGTATGAAAATATTGTAACATACGTTTCAGGATACTAATACAACTAAATCACCTATATGGATTGTTTCCTTGTAGTAATTACTAATAGACAACAATTCTCGTTATGAGTATACCGGGAAATGTACTTTCCGGGGAAGTGAGAGCGTGTCGTCGATAGAACCAGCTTTCGAAGCTGATTCAAAAGTACACGAACAAGAGAATTTCAAAAAGAAATATAAAATAATATAATTGTTAGTCGGCTTGATGTGGATTCAGCAGATTAGAATTAAGAAGATATAGAATATGAAGAAGATGGGTTGAAACTATAAGACCTTGGATTACAGATTTTCCAAGAAGCAAACCGAAGAGAAGAAAGAAGAAGGATATGCATCGTAGCTTCATGTTCCTCATTTCAAGCTTCATCTTGTTCTTCTTCTTCTTTCTTTATCGTATGGACCAAATGTTTTGAAGAGAGATAAGTTTAGCTATTTGGCTGTAAGTTTTGTCATCTACTTATCATATAATGGTGAGTTTGCGAACACGTAGAGATAAGAATCGGGAAATACAGAGTCAAGTAGTCACTTTTATCCCACTAAATTTAAAATGAGAAATAAAATGAATCATAGTTAGAAAGAATAAAGGTTATGACCATTTACAAATGAATGAGTAAACCATAAACACAGATATTTCGGCATTAGCCTAAATAATTCTTAGTGTAACGACCCGGACCGGGCCTAAAAATTTCTTTAGTGACTAACGAGCATGTCTACGGCCCATTAGGGTAAAACTTAAGGTTGCCTCCACCTCTCCTTATTTAAGAAGTTGTCTCCTCCTTCTTTTTGGAATTATTTACAAATCAGAAGCAAAGCCATTCAAAGAATTCCCGGAGACTCGAAATCCTAGCCGTCAAGCTTCTCTCTCTCTTCCCACCGCTGCCTTCTTCTCTCTCTCCTCGCCATTTCTCTCTCTCTCTATCTATCCTCACTGTCTCTCTCTCCTCGCCGTGAGCCGCCGCCTGGAGGTGGTGACCAGATCTCATCTCACTCCTCTTCCTTGCTCTCAGATCCAGATCTAGA